>PVIY010019336.1:0-45997 GCA_004026745.1 Myrmecophaga tridactyla
AGGGTGACAAAAGGCATGCATGCATTTCCTGAGTTAACAAAGTTCTTATCTTTCAGTGTTCTTCCTTCACACTTAAAATAACCATTTGGGGTAAACAAACATTCTCTTCCTCCCAGACTGCTTTACATAACAATCTCCGCAGTTTACTGCCGCCATCCTAAGGTCAGCTGCTCCCACCGAAACTTGCAGGTCTTGTTTTAACCCTTGGCTCCTACAGGAACTTCCATTAGTGACACTTTTGACCTCCCTCTGCCCACTTACTTGCTTCTTCCCCATAAAAGGTAAGTGCCCTACCTGATTGGTGATTTGGAAAAAAGGAATATGAGACATTTAGCAAAGCCTCCCTTGAGTTTTTCCTGCCCAATAGAGGAGGTATGTCTGAACTGCTTAGTCTTACTATAAGAGGCTTATCTTTTGGGGGAAGTCTGAGGTTATCATTAAGTCAGGACAAAATATTAGCAATCACAGCCACAAATCTAAAGCCACATTTTCCAACTGGCTATTCCAAATATGAGACATTTTGATCTCCATTTGAATGACTCCCATGTCTCTCAATTATTCCAAATCCTGGGAGAGAAATGTTATTTAAGATGGGATCCCCTCAAGCCCTAATACTAACACTTTGAATTAAAGCCATATAGAGTATTGAATTTTTGTTGTATCGAATTGTTTCGGCCACACAACCAAACACAAGAGCCAATATACTTATAAGTTCTAGAAATACTGCATCTAAACCACAAAAATAGTGTCTATCCCATCATCCTCTTCCATATTCATCCTTAGTCACTTAGGTAAACCTGAGGGAGAAATCAACTGACATCACAATTCTTGATAGGTCACTGAAAACCTGGTCAAAATTACTCTATACACTGCACATGAATGAAATGTTAAGTTATATTTCTTTCTTATGTTCAGGTTCATCACTCATGAAATTCAATCTCCCTCCAAAGTCAAATTACATCTTCCCTTTTGACATTGCTTCCATTCGGTTGCTCAAAATATACCGAAAAGGAGACATGATTTCTTGGCTAAAATCATTGCTTAGGTGTATGTATTTGTTTGAGAAAAATTGGCAGAAACAGGAACAATTCCATGCTTAACTAGTTCAGTTCTATACTATTCTCGTTTGCCAGCGAAACAAATACGGGTAAGACTCCTCCCACAGTCTTGAACTTTGCTATGGCACCTGTGTTCTTACAGCTGCTCAGGCTCTTTCAATCCTCTTTCTCCTCTACCTCACACTATTTTTCTACTCTAAGCCTTAGTGAATTAAAGATGGAGGTGGTATCATTTCATCTCTCTTCCCACAGAGTACATGCAATGCCTGGCAGGTTCTCAGTAAATATTGTTTCCATAAAACCATAAAAGTGAGGCCAGTCTTTTCTCCAAACAATCCTCTGGTGTCTAACCCCTGACACAAGCGAACACTGCCCCTCATTCCTGCCCTCCTAACCTCGTGGTTTCACTAGCCACCCCGCCAGGACTTCCTGGGACCCAGCTTCTGGTCCCATCCTGGAATATTTCTCAGTTTTTATAATATTCTCTTTTATCTCTAAAATAGAGGCACTGCAGAAATCTTCAGTATGCTCTTTTCAGGAATCATCCCTGGCAAGAATTAGCAAAATGGTATGCAAACATTGAATCTTCTATTACTTTTAGAAAACAGCAGATGTAGATCAGATGAGACTTGCCAATGGGACTCAGAAGAAACTGCTTCATCTCAACTATGAGATAAATTCCTAATCCCTGACATAGGCTTTAAAGATGGCAAGACATAAAAATATCTTCTACGAAGAAAAAAAATTTTAATTCCATTACATCAATGAGTTACTATATTTTCAAATGTATTAACTGTCCTTAGCAATAGAGTATTCTGGCTAGAAAAAGAAAAAAAGAAAGTTGAAAGCTCTTATGAAAATCTGAAAATGAGCACCCCTCTCAAGATCTTGTAATGAGATTAAAAAAGAAAAAAGGTAGGTGACATTAAATATCGAACAGGTAGTTTACTCAGGAAAAGAAGACCCTACGGTATTGTGATCCAATAGGATTTCTTCAAAACTCATTACCTGCTGTGTTTTACTTTGTTGCTTTTACATAAACCGGTGCTTCTTTGTTAACAGAACATGAGATCAAGTATCTATGTGCAACACATTTCATTCTTAAGGTTAAAAATTGTTTTATTAATTAAGTGATAGTTGATATAATTTTTAAAGTGCTGAATTACTGCTCTCTACAGATAAAGCAAAATAAATAAGGAGCTACCTGATTATTATTATGAATAATAAAAACAAGCCCTCCAAAGCTGTATGTACTTCTTACAATATTTTTATGTGCTATTTAGAGCATGATAGAGAACAAAAAAAAAATGCAACTTAGTCATTAAACAGCATCCTTTTAAGGAAGATGTGCAAATTGTCCTTTCCATTGCAGACTTCCCAATTGTCTTCTCATGCAAGGGTATAGATTAGAAATAAAAATACATCAAATGCCATTAAGTGAATGAACAACTCGGTTATCACAGTCCAGTTCAAAATGATGATTCAGTTCTAAACTTTACAGGTGCAGACTAAGAAAGAATAGTAATATAGCTTGGGACTGAATCAATCAAGTTCACAGGAAAAGTTGAGCTTAAGTATCTTCTAGAAGTACTTTCGAAGGCTGAAATGACTTCTGGTATTCTCATGCAAAATTAACACAGAAGCATTATTTCAATAACAGATTTAGTAAAGAAAAAGGAAAGAGAATTCATATGTAAAAAAGGACAATTTTGATTTAGAGATTTTAGTCCCTACTTTTACAATAGGAATTTTTCAAAAGAAATCTTTTCTTTGTTATATTGTGGCACAGTTATATAAAATGACATCTATAAATAAGAAAAGAAGAAAAGAATCCAAAAAGAACAACTTATATGTCAGTCAAGATTCCAAAGATTAATATTTATGAAAACAATTGGCAATCTATGCTCCAAGAACAAAAATATTGTAACAGATGTCTTGTTAAGAGACTACAGACTATGAGAAGTAGCATACTCTTGTCCATATGTTTTCTCAGCCTTGAGAAAACATATCTTCAGTCATTTTTGCTTTCAATTTTGGAGAACACACAGCGCCTGGGCATAGAGTGAGGTAGAAGCGCTTTGTGTAAGGGAACTTTGAGTCAATATTTCTGGCTTCATTTGAAAAGCGGTGGTATATACATTTTGGTGGAACATGAATATTAAATCACCCAAAATAGCTTAATCTAAATAACTCAATCTGTCAAGATTTTGCAGAAGACATTGGGGTGGTCATGGTTGTTTTGTACTGTTTGGCATCCCTTCCTCCCATTTTTGTGCAGCAACACTCCAATTTTCCTAGGAGGAACTGCCCTTCTCCTAGTCCATGCTATTTTATTTGGCCTGCATGTAAGTGCCCTGTCTTAAACATCTGCTCAACAGTCAGGCTTGTGACCACATAAGTAAGTAAGCAGAGTAAGGGAGGAGGTTGAAGAATGGGGAAATTAAAGGGGCCAGTGGTACTGATTAGGTCATAGGACATTTGAAATAGGTATAAACTGTGCTGGTTTGAAACTGTTACGTACTCCCAGAAAAGCCTTGCTCTTCTAATCCTGATTCAGAACAGTAGGATGGGGCTTTTTGATTAAGTTGTTCTCAGGGAGATGTGACACATCCAATTGTGGGCGTGACCTTTGGATCAGATGGAGATGTGACTGTGTCCATCCAAGGTGTGTCTTGATTAATTTAATGGAGTCCTTAAAAGAACCAACACAGGGAAACATTTAGGAGAAAGCTTAGACACAGACCTTTGGAAATGCAGAAGCCCCAGGAGACACAGGAGTTGAAAGCAGAGAACTGACAGAAGACAGACAAGAACGAGAGTCCAGCAGATATCACTGTGTGCCTTTCCACGAGATGCTAAGCTAAGAGAAAACCCAGGGTTTTGCCCCAGAGTAGCTAAGTCAGGACCCATAGATGCTTAGAGAGGAAGCCACTAGAATCAGAAGCTGGAAGCACCAGAACCAGGAACAAGGACCAGCAGATGCCAACCACATGCCTTCCCATGTGACAGACACCGGCCTTTCTTCAGAGTCAAGGTGTCTTTCTCTGGATGGCTTAGATTGGACATTTTTAAGGTCTTAGGACTATAAACTTGTAACTAAATAAATCCCCTTTATAAAAGCCATTCCACTCTTGGTATACTGCATTCCAGTAGCATTTAGCAAACCAACACACTAACCAAGCAAGCTAAATGGAAAAGAGTAAAGGTCCGTAAGATGCCTGGGTTTGCAATTATGAAGAAGAAGCAGTTCCTGGTAATGAAAATTTCTAAGATGTTACTAAAGAAGTGAACAGTGGAGATAGAGGGGAGAGGACCAATGTGGATAAAGAGGTCAGGGGCTTGAGGGGCCAGGGTTTTGAATGCATGGTCCATGTGGACTGAAGTCACCCCCAAAAATGCAGGTCTGGGGGCCAAGACTCAGATATGAGTAAAGTCCCAAAGTCTTGGATAAATGCGGGGGAGTTATCAGCATGTTGGTAGATGCCAGGATGATATAGTCAAAGGACATTAACCTCAAAAGAGATGAGGATTTTAAAAGAGAGCAATTCCAGAGTTAACAGTAAGTAGTAAAAGGGTCACAAAGCAAAATAGTCACACAGAGGATGAGAGAGAAAGCCTCTACTTGAGAAGGCTGCCGAGTAAGTGAGATGATTGTAGGGGAGAGTGAAGTTTATTTAAGGCAAATTGGAGGGAATGCATAGAGAAGAAAAGGGTAAAAGGGAGTTTGCTGAGTGGAAAAAGGGGAAGTTTGGAAGACTGAGGAGAAAGGAAAAAGGAGGAGAGGGACAGGGAGACACTGAACCTCCTCCAGATGATAACATGGCCAGGACTGGAAGAAGGGTTTGGCACGTGTACCCTGTGCACTGACTGGTGAAAGAATAGTTCAGTGGATGTCAGCACTTTTAGAAGGGTGCACAGTGGACCTGTTAGCCAGAGGTCTTGCCTAGCTCTGCCAAAGGGGTGAGGAACTCTTAGCAGATCCTGCACAAAGTGTAGCCTGTTTATTGAATGAATTCATGAATGAATGACTGCATGCACCATTGTAGGTGCTGAGAAGCCTATAAGAAGCATCCTTCTCAAAGGTACACCAAAGTCTGAGACCACTGCCCACCTTCTGGCAAGCACTTCTCCGATTACAACATTCAGCATCTTGAGAACAAATGGAATTGGCTTGATATCTGGAATGGAAATTACTTAAGTACATGTCTCAGATTTAATTTCTTCAATATCATCTCACCTATCTGACACTTACTATAAGCATTTTATCAGATATTCTCTGTGGTCTTACTGTGATTATTTTGTGCCATGAATGCATTATTCCAAGCTGCCATGTTGTTTTCATTAATTTAGCAGATTTTGTCCCTATTCCATGACTATAGCAGTAGTATAGTCTATAATTTGAATTTTAATTAAGAAATCAGCCAAAGGCTAGGAACAACAAGAAAACAATAAACCTAACAACTGCACTAAGCAACATGCAAATATTCAAACTGTTCTGTTTTGTTGTATTTTAAGCAACTAAGATTTACCACAAAATACTTAAGATTTTCAAATGCCAACTGGAATATGCAGAATCCAAAATTACACTGAAGAAATTCATAAAGAGTAGATATATCTACTTTTATTTGAAATCATTAAATGCAACGAAAAAAATCTCAAGATGGTGTATATTATTTTAAACTAGGAAATCTTTTTCTCCACTTGACATGTGTGAAATTTCTACAAGTTTGTAAACTGATACGACCAACAGAATGAAAGACAGTATCCGGTAGTGATAGGAAACATGAACTTGGGAACTTTATGGCCTGGGTTTTCATCCTAGCTCTACCATTTCTTTGCTGTGTGATCATGGGCAAGTTCCTTAAATTTTCTGTGATGCAGTTTCCTCAATGTGTTTTAGAAAGGTTGTGTGAATTCATATTTTTAAAGCAGGTATACAAGTACCAGGATTTATGCCACAGTAAAATATCAAAGTGCATGTACCTAACAGTAGGACAAGAATCCATTCCACCCTCCCTTTTTCTAAAGTTTTATCTGAACCCTCAGGTTCCTAGAGACAGTACAATAACAAGTCTGGAAAAGTTGGTCTGACAAAGTGAAATACAATTCAAATTATATTTTTCCACCAGTATTATTTAATTCCCTCTCATACGAATCAGAAATCCTAGATAGCCATTTCTGCTCTGCCAGTCTCTAATTGTTTAATTCTTACCAGTTCATTTTACCACCTGGGCCTCAGTCTTATCCATAAAATGGAGATGAAAATAATACTATCCTATCAGAGAGTCTAATAATAATAATACAATGTGGGGTAGTGCCCTCTTACTGTGGTGTATCTCCTCTGTGAGGATCTACTCAAATAGTAGCTGTTCTAGTTTGCTAGCTGCCGGAATGCAATATACCAGAAACGGAATGGCTTTTAAAAAGAGGAATTTAATAAGTTGCTAATTTGCAGTTCTAAGGCCGAGAAAATGTCCCAATTACAACAAGTCTATAGAAATGTCCAATCAAAGGCATCCGGGGAAAGATACCTTGGTTCAAGAAGGACGATGAAGTTCAGGGTTTCTCTCCCTAGTCAGAAGGCACATGGTGAACACAGTCAGGGTTCCTCTCTCATCTGGAAGGGCACATAGTGTACACGGCATCAACTGCTAGCTTCCTCTCCTGGCTTCCTGTTTCATGAAGCTCCCTGGGAGGCGTTTTCCTTCTTCATCTCCAAAGGTCGCTGGCTGGTGGACTCTCTGCTTCATCAAGTTGCAGCATTCTCTGCTATCTCTGAGTCTCTCATTCTCCAAAATATTTCCTCTTTTATAGGACTCCAGTAAACCAATCAAGACCCACCCAAATGGGTGGAGACATGTTATCCCCTAATCCAGTTTAACAACCATTCTTGACTAAATCACATCATCCAGGGAGATGATCTGATTACAGTTTCAAACATACAGTATTGAGTAGAGATTATTCTACCTTTACAAAATGATATTTTGATTAAAACATAGCTTTTCTAGGGGACATACTTCCTTTCAAGCCAGCACAGTAGCCTATAGACGAATGTGCCTGATAGAAAAAGTGAGACGCGGGCCACGTGGCTCAGCAGGTAAGAATGCTTGCCTGCCATGCCCGAGGACCCGGGTTCAATTCCCGGTGCCTGCCCATGTTAAAAAAATAAAGAAAAGAAAAGAAAAAGTGAGATGCATGGCAGTTCCAAACACCCAGTCCTGTCCTGCAGCAGGAGACCTAGACACAGCAGCTGGCTATTTTAATTAATCTGACCACCTCAGTGCCCTAGTTCATGTGACTGGAGACCTCCAGTAAAGATAACCACACTGATAATGATAAACTCCAGCACTATTGCATTCTATTGTCTGGTATAAAATACCACTTTTTACATCTTACAGTTCCTAAAATGCAAATGTATAAAAAGTAATGATAACTCTATGGTTTGAGGCATGCAAATGTATAAAGATATACATCTATCTATATATATATATCTTTTGTTGTTGTACTGTAACAAGTACAACAAAAAGTGTGGAAACAGAGGGGTATAGGAACAATGTATGTGCAGACTAATGATGCTAACTTGGCACCAAATCAAACATGATTATTATAGATTAGGATGCTAAATCTACGCCTCATCACAATCAAAAAGAAAATACATGAAAAATATATTCAGAAAGAAATAAAAAGGGACAAAAATTGGTATAAATAATCATATAAATATGAAAACAGGCATTAAGGGAAAAATGGAGGGACAAAAGAGGTGTAAGACTTACAAAGGCCAAATATTAAAATTGCAGAAGATAAGTAAATTTTCATTATTTAAATGTAAATGGACTAAACTCTCCAGTCAAAAGTCAGATATTGGCAGAATAGCTTAAATAAGCAGGACCCAACTACATGCTGTGCAAAGGACTCACCCCAATTCAGAGAAGAAATAGAAGACCTCAACAGACCAGTTATAAGTAAAGAGATAGGATCTTCATCAAAAACCTCCCAATAATGAAGGAAATTCAGAGTCAGAAACTAGAATAGAGGTTGCCAGGGGCCAGGGTGGTAGAAGAAAACATTTAGTTAATACTTAATTGGTAGTGTTTCTGTGTGGGGTGATGGAAAAGTTCTGGCAATGGATGGTGGTGATGGTAGCACAGATCTTGTGAATGTAATTAACGCCACTGAATTATATATTTGAATGGGGTCAAAAGGGGAAATTTTAGGTTGTATATATGTTAATAGAATAAATATTAAATAAAAGACCATAGGACTGTACAACATGAGTTGTAAACTGAAGACTATAGTTAATAGTTAATTATGATATCATTTCTTATGACGATTATTGTTACTGTTTCATCGATTGTAACAAAGGTAGGACACTAATGCAAAGTGCTAAAAATATAGAAAATTATATGTGTAAGGGGGAATATTTGGGAACTCTATATTTTCTGCATTTTTTTTAAACCTACAACTCACTAATAAAAAATTTTATGAAAAGTCTATATTAGTAGGAAAGATATGGTTCTGTAAGTGCTGAAATGATTATAAACTAGAATAATATAGAATTAAAAGAAATTAATTGTGGAATGCTTCCTGGAAAGGGTTTAGGTTGGATTTTGGTGGAAATGATTAACATAATTGTTTAATAATATTTTAATTTTGGTGATTTTTTTTTCTTTTTTGCTTTCTTTTTCGATTTTTTTCTTTTTAATGTTAAGGAAGTTGATTTTTTAATCACAGTATCATTTTTCACCTACAATCATTAGCTCCCAAATGTCTTACACTTACTAAGTGTAGGTAATATTTTCTTCATTATCCTTTGTCAGAGATCTCTAAGGAATCATATCTCTAATATTGTTGAGGCAATGAGTGTTACTATGTCAGATTCTGAAATGGGAAAATGAAGATAAAAATAGTTAAGAACTTTATCATTTTATAACAATAATGTTTACAGTACAGATTATGATAATTATGGTAAATATATCACTTTTACTGTATAACAAGTGGCTAGCAGTTGAGAAAGCAAATTTCTAAAAGCAACTGTTGCTTAAGTCTCAACTTAATTGTCAAAATCTTTTTGCCTAGATGAAGATATAAAATAAAATATTCCAAAGAGGAAGATTATACTAATAATATTTCTAAAAGACCTCTTATTTTAGGGAGACATTAACAAATTTCCATAATATTTTCAATCATTAGTTACTTAATTAAAACAGAATACACACACACATTATATGGAAATGATTAAGATGGTACAACACTTTTGTAACAGTCCTGTTTCTAGTTTAAAACATTAGAACCTTATGTTGCACAATGAATTGCAATCACCTTCTCAAGTGTATTAAGAGATATCACAAAATGCATTTGATGCTGAAAGTGAAATTTATTTTCTCGTAGCTAAACATTTATCAAATTCTTAAGCTGTAGTGCACTCTAGGCAGCAATCTACTTAAATTTGCTTATTTGCTTGCTAGAAAGTGAACGGAGTACATGCATAGACGATGAATGATTCTGCAAAGACTCTTGCAATAAGAGAAGCTTGATGCAATTTACAGATTTGTAACAATGTGATTATTGCTGGGGCTGACAGCTCTGCACATTTGATATAAGAGTTAAGTTGCTTGGTGCAATTCTGACTTATTCTTTTTGCTACTTCTCAAAATCAGAAAATAAAAAGAGCTTAGTTACAATGAGTTTTTTCTCTCCTGCTGAGGAAAAGAATAAATTCCTGTTAACTCAGCTGGCATAAATTTTAGAGTTTCCAAAAAAAGATGGAGGATGTCTTAGAAATAATTCAAGGCATAATTTTTTTTATGATCTTTATTTCATATCATTCCAGATACCAACTTTCAAATCAAGACACTAACATCGGCCTCCATTTTTCTTTTCTTGTTGAGAGTGCCCGCATGTTGTCTTACCTGTGTATTAATAAATTTCCTACTTACTGCTCTATTTGTACTGTGCCCTTGAATTCTTTCTTGTGGTACAGCCAAGAACCTAAAAACCGAAATCCGGTAACATGTGTTGGTGAGCCAGGCAGGAGAAACTTCTCTCTGACAGTTGGGATTGCTAAGTCATGGCTATAGACCTGGAAGCTTGGATGCTTGCTTTCACTTTTTTCTTCTACTTGGCTCGCTCCCTCCCTGCCTCTCCTGGGCTCTCCAAAACTTCCCCATACTCTCTCTTCTCCTCCACTCTGAGGACCATACCCTTCCTCCTGCTAAGTTTGTCCCTCTTTCTACCTCCTCCACAGAGATCCTCTCCCTTGCCTCTGAAAACCTCCTTCTCCCGTCTGGCTTTCTAAGCCTTCTCAGACATTCCATCTTTTGTAACACAGGATTCTGGTCTAAAGACTCTTGCACCAAACAAGGTGTTGCCTTTGACATTCTAGGATGTCACCTCTGGTTTAAGCCCATGGAAATTGAGTACTTTCCAATGGAAGTGTCTCCCCTTGAAAGCCAAAAGTCAGGTTTGCAGGGTAAGCAAAAGCCCTGGCTATCCTAATGAGCATGAGTTGAGCCTGTAAAAGCTGGTAAGCCCCCAAGCACACAGTCACTCTGGCTCTCCACCTGCTCGCAGTGTCACTCTCATGACCAGCTCCTCACTTTTTCTCTCTGGGTCTTTCCATCTCTTCATCCACTCCTACATTTAAGTCCCAGCCGGCTCTGCTGTCGGCCTCCTGAAGATGCTCCAAGGGCAGGAAGGATAGAATTTCTTTATTGTAGCAGATCCTTTCTCATCTCTTAGGCAGTAATCCAAGCAGTAAGTTAAGAGTACAGACACCAGGAAATTGAGTGGTTCAGATCTGGAGCTTCCAGATGGGACCAGCCCATCTGTGTCCTGGGTCTTTGAGGACCCCTGGGATGCCCAGGATAGGGAGCCTGAGTCCATGGGCCCAAGGGGTCAGTACGTGGAAAGGCAGGCCAGAGACCTGGGCGCCGGGCATGGGTATGGAAATCTGCCCTTTTCTCTCTCTTCCTTAACAGTGGGTAGTGCTCCAGGTACTCCAGCTGACTGCAAAATTGGGACTGGAATACTGCCTGGCCACAGTATCACCTGGAGGATGGCCAACGATGGCCCATGAAAAGGACAGGCAGCTACAACCTTATCTTACAATTACATCTCCTGTGTAAGAGGGAGAGAAAGTCTCAAGAAATTTCTTATGCACAGTTTTTATGGCTTATATCAGAACAAAACCACAAAGGGCTCTTGCAAATTATGTTATTCCCATGAAGACTATGAAGAACTTCTTCCTTCTAACTCTTCTTCACAGAAAAAAAACAAATATTTTAAATAATCGTTTTTTAAATACACCCCATCCCTGAATTCTTGTTTAGTCTCTATTAAAAGCCACTGTAGCCAAATATAAAGCTTCTCTTCTAGTTATGCTCCACTTTTTAGCCCTCAGGAAACAGGAAACTTAGAGGAAAAAGGTGTTCCCAGGAGCACTGTCCTAGATTTCTCTTAGTAGGGCAAGCACCCCCACTTCAGGAACGTAAGTCTCGTCCTGGGGATGCAGCTGTCTGGGGACACCCAGTGACTGTACTTCCCATATTCCCCGTGATGGGGCCAGTGGAGCGGGAAACACCCAGCTCTGGAGCACGTGGGGATGCCACGCGATCGTACTGGTGCTAGTGAAGCTCCTCTTATTTCCTTTCCCAGAGAAAATGAGAAATGCCAACAGTCAATACAAACTGAAAGATGGAGCTTCCAATGGGACTCCCCATTACTATACCATCCTCCAGTCTGTAAATGACAGGGAAAGAGGTCAGAAATTCCCTCTCCCTACATGTTTATAGCTCTCTATCAAGACAAGGACATGAAAGGAACTTGTAGTTTGTTTATACCCATGTCTCAATTTCCATTAAAGGAAAGCACCTCTTTATTAAAAGGCATGAAAAACGGCCACTTAGCCAGTTAATTTTAATAGCTAAGGGATATCACTCAGGAGAAGGAGAAAAATGCAGCTCTTTTCCAGAGTAGGCTAGGGGAAGCCTTAAAAAGTTACTGATGTAAGCCCAGATTCCCAGGAAGGTCAGATTCCGCTGTGTACCCATTTCATCAGCCAGTTTGCCCCTGACATTCAGAGAAAGCTGCAAATGCTCTCCATGGATCCACAAACTCCCACTTATGACTTATTAGAAATGGCCTCTTCTGTCTTTAACAATTGAAGAAGAAGCAGAAGGCAAAGAGAGGCAAGCAAAAGACCAGAGAACAGACTTAGCTTACTGCAGTTGCTGTGAACAGTGCCCTGTCCTCTCAAGGTCACCCAAATCATGGGTCCAAACTTCAAAGGGCCTTGTTTCACCTGTGAGTCATAAGGCCACTGGCGGAAAGGGTGCAGGAAACCTTGAGAAAACCTCGGCCTTGGGACCCACTGGGACCTCACACCAGGTACCACCAATATGAGCTTTGGGTGCAGGGGCAGATGGCACTGTCTCAGGAAGTGGGGGTGGGTGGGAGGAAGGACACCCCCTCAAGCCCTGCTTGTGGCAAATGAAGAAGACCGAGGGTGGCTGAGGCCATGTATGGCTCTTCTGACTTCACATTTGACCAACTTAAAGGAACCTTAGGTGACAGTCAATGGGACAGGCAAGATTATTAATTTCTTGATTAATATAGGAGCCACACTGTCCTAAACTTCCACTCTGGGCTTACCTCCACTTGGACTTGTCTAGTCATGGGAGTTGATGGTAAAGTTAAAACTTTAACCTTCACTATCCCTCTCCTTTGTAAGCTCAAGGATGTTCTAGTGTCCCATCAATTTCTCATGGTCCTTCAATGCCCCAATCCCCCTCTAGGGAGGGATCTTCTTCCTTCCTGGAGGGCCACATTGAGACTAGTAAATGCGGCTACTATTTACCCTTCGTTTGCCTCAACACCCTACTAAGTCAAAGCCTATTAATGTCCAAAAAAACCCTTAAGCAAATAAACCAATCTATATAAGATGAAGGCATCCTGGGGTAAGCCCCCTAAGTAGCCCCTGCATTCACATTTTCAGTCCTAGATCTTAAAAACTCATTGAATGCAAACTCTCCACACCTACTTGCTTTTGGATACAAAGAACCTAAAAATAAAATTCCTGCCCAGCTCACTTAGATAGTGCTGTCCCCATTTTTTCTGAAATAGTCCCCATATGTTTAAGAATGTCTTAAACAGCACACCTTATTGGCCTCCTGTGCCTCAAAGTACAGTCTTGCAATGTATTAATTTTGTGAACTAACATGTTCCTAATATGAAAGCAAGTTTTGTCTGTAGTCACTGCTAACTACAAGAAGTTATAGCGAGTTTATAAATGAGTTCTGTCATAGTCAATGCTGCTTTCTGTTAAACTGCTCTTAATGAAAAGTTAAAAAGTTTTTATTAACCACCTGAGTGCTGTAAAAGATAAAAAAATTCACATCACATCAAAATAATATCCTTGTTGATGTTTATGTTGACCTTCTCATCCTTTATTTACAAGTCCTCTTATGCTTAAAACCGTTACAAAAATTTATTCTCTCAGCTTGTAAAAGTGAAGTGCTAAAATATTTTAACATATTACATTTAAAAGTGTTAAAAGTATTTCAATAATTAAAAAGATTTTCTATCCTTCTGTTAACTAAATTTGCATGTGTGAAAAGCTATTCATACATTTAAAAATTGTTGCAAATTCCTACGAACTTAACAGCATTCTCACTGTCCATGTTACATCCTAACACTAATCTGTAAAATAACCAATTTTACTTCTCAGTTATACTACTTTGCTCTAAAGCTTTTCTAAAAATGCATGTGGTCAGCTATAAGTCAAAACTTCATCTTCAATTAAAAGGACTTTAAAAGAGCAACAAGGCAAGTTAATTAACATAGCCCTAGTAAATGTATAAAGGTAAAACAAGACCAACCAGCTACTGTAATTTTTCATGTATTTTTATTTCTAAAAGTAGTTTCATTAACAAAAAAAAAACAAAAAACAAAGAAAATTTTAAAGCATGTGATAGCAAAACCAGAGTGAAGCCAAAGTCCTGCTTCCAGGGACTTTAGCTCAGGAAGCAAAACTAATCGCCCTCACCTTAGCTCTAAAACTAGGAAAAGGGAAAAGACTATGCCTTTCTAGACTGGCATGCTCACACAGCAGTGTAGAAAGAGCGAGGCTTTCTCCCAGTGAACACCACAAGAAATATTCAATCTCTTAAACGCCAAGCTCTTTCTGACAGAAATAGCTGTAATTCATTGCCCTGGCCATCAAAGAAATAATACTAACATCTTTTGAGAAATAACCAAGCCAACACAGCAACTAAGGCCACAGCCAATCAATCAAGCCCCTTCTAAACTTCATACCTGCACCCCCTAACTTGGCACATGCATCCTTATTCCCCACTTAGGCAGGAACAAACTACCCAGCTAGGATTCATCTTAGACCTGAAGGATGGTTGTTCCTTCTTCTTCCCAGTTTCACTTGGCTGCTGCTTCCAAGCCCACTCACTTCTATCTTCCTTTTGCTATTAATTGGCCCTTGCATTTTCAAACATCTCAACGCATTTGTTTCTTCTACAGCAAACTAATGCTGATGCGAGGATCTTCAGCTGTTCCAACCATCCCTCCGAACTCCTCCCCTCCCAACTTAAATAAGATAGACCATCAGGTAGGGCCCACACACCCTGACAAGCAGGAAGCAGCTAGAGGAGACAGACCCTCATTTCTCAACAACCCTTAAGATTAAGGGATGAGAACTCTCCGAGAGGGAAGTTGAGGCAGGCTAGAACAGGAAGAGAGGGGAGAGAGAAAAAACTGCGAAGGAGCTCTTGAGCAAGGATGCTTAATCAAGTTCAGGAGGGCCCATATCTGACAGAGCCACCCTGCCTGGGGTCTACTCACTTACAGGAAACACCTGGTGGCAGCCAATCCACCTGGCACCAAACAAGCTCCACCAAGTGAGTCATCTACAGAGAACAGTAGAGCCAACCAACCCATCCAAATGCACTATCTACCACCCGAATCACCCTGGAAAGAAGGGAAGGCAGGAGGAAGAGCCCTGAAAAAAGGAAGATGGGGGGGAGGGGGAGTAAGCAGAGCTAATATATAAAAGCAAATGTCCCCACACTGCCTATCACCTCTTGCCCTCCATCTTTCTTTCTTTGTGAGAAGGCCCGCATGGTCTCTTACATCTTACATGCATATCTAATAAATGTCCTAATTACTCGCTCCTAAAAAGAAAAAAAGAAGCCACTGTCTATCAGTGTTCAGTGTGTAAATACCACCACCTGGTATTTGTAAAGATTACAGCTCTCAATTAGATGCTAAACTATTTGTTGAATGCCACATTTCCATAAGGGGCTGTGTCAACCATGGTCATCTTATACAGTAATGTTCAGAACTTTTACAATTAATATTCAGGCTACTAATAACTCAGACAATAACCACAGGCTAGGGAGTTGAGTTGGGGGCTTATCTCATATTGATCTATGGTCCGTAGAAATATATCTTAAAAATTTCCAAAGCTACCAGGAAGATAGCAGAATAGGACAGGCTGAGTTTACCCCTGCTCCAAGCAACAACTAGAGAAGTGACAGAAAAACAACTGGGAGAGCAGTTCCAGGGTGCAAATGACCTGAGAGGGTCTTCTACATTATACACACGGAGGTCCTGGATGAAAATGATGAGAAATTAGGACGTAGAAAATGGGGTGAGTGGGCTCCCTCTGGACTCCACTGGGAAAAAGGTCATGCCCAGGAAAGTGCCTGCACCCACAGCTAGCTTGGGATATCAACCCCCTCAGCTCCACAGCCCACAGCTCCCCTGGGGACTTGGAAGCCAGTAAATTTGCTTTCCCTGTTTATGGAGACTGTCCAGCTAGTTCACAGAGCCCAACATTCCCCCTTTCCATATGGGGACCTGGAGCCCTCAGGAGTGCATGACAGGGAGGCAGGGGCAAGGAAGCAACTCATACTGCACCCTGCACACCGTGCCCTGCTCCAATGCACCATGCCTAGCAGGCAGGCATTTCCAGATTGGCTGTGAACAGACACAGTTGACATATGCGGTAAAATCATTCCATGCAGGAGTCTGGGGGCCACTAGCCCCATTGGGCCCACAAACTGAATCTCCACTGAGATACACACTGTCCATTCTCCAGCCCCAGCACTGTCAGCGTTCAGTGCACACTAGGATCAATGGAACTGTCTGGAATTGCACCAGGTCTCCATTCAGCTCACCCAGCTGCAGTAGTCAGGGAGAGATGGGTCTGATGGGAAAAGGAGGCTCACCTTCTTCCACTGGGAAGAAACAGAAAGAGCAGTCTGGCAAACTACCCATGCATCTAGCTTTAAACATATTCTCAAGTAGAGTTGCATCCCATACATGAGGTCCAGGTCTTGGTTTGGCAGGGAATTACTGCAAATTAAGTATAAAAGGAGACCTCAAAACAAACCCATGCAAACACAAAACCTGAGGTGACTGGGGGAAATCAACCTTCAAAATAACCCTATCCCAGACAATCAAATGCCTCAAAGCCAATAGAATATCATAAAGCATATGAAGATGCAGGCAAATATGGCTCAGCCAAATAATCAATTTAAAACACCAGAGGATACACAAATATTAGAACAACTAATCAAAGATGTTCACATACTCTCCTAAATAAGTTTAATGGGTTTGCTAATGATATAAAGTGTATCAAGAAGACACTAGAAGAGCATAACTCGGAATTTGAAAAAGTAGAAAAATAGCAGATTTCACAGAGATGAAAGATATCATAGACCAAATTAAAAACATATTAGAGATACACAACAGCATATTTGAAGTGGCAAAAGAAATAATAAGTTAATTGAAGGGCAGGACAATTGAACTTGACTGCCTAAAAGAATAAATAACAAAAAAAGATGGAAAAAATTTTAAAGGATCTCAGAGATAAGATGGACAACACGAAGCACACAAATATAAGAATCACTGATGTCCCAGAAGGAGAAGAGAATAGTAAAGGGCTAGGAAGATTAGTTGGGGAGATAATGGGGGAAAATTTTGCAAATCTTATAAAAGACAAAGAAGGCCAATGAACTCCAAATAGAATAAATCCAAATAGGCCTACTCCAAGACACACACTAACTATTCTATCAAATGCTGAAGAGAAGCAGAAAGCCCTGAAAGCTGCAAGAGAAAAGTGACTCATCACATAAAAGGAAACCAGATAAGACTGTGTTCAGACTACTCAACAGGCACCATGAAGGCAAGAAGGCAGTGTCAATGTATATTTAAGATCCTGAAGAGACAGACTTCCAGACAAGAATTCTTTATCGAGCCAAGTTGTCCATCAAAAGTGAAGGACAGTTCAAAATTTTCACAGAAAAACAAAGGCTGAGAGAATTTGTGAACAAGAGACTGCCCCTATAAGAAATACTAAAGGAAGCTCTGCTGGCTGAAAAAAACAGGAGAGGGAGGTCTGGAGAAGGGCACAGAATTGAAGAGTACCAGTAAAGATAACTTAGAGGATAAAAAGAGAGAGAGGGAAAAGAATATATAAACAAATAAAAACCAAAGGCTAAGATGGTAGATTCAATAAATGCCTTTACAGAAATAACTTTGAATATTAACAGACCAAATTCACCAATTAAAAGATACAGATTGTCAGAATGGATTAAAAATATGATCCATTCATATGCTGCTTACAAGAGACACAGCTTAGACCCAAGGATACAAATAGATAGAAAGTGAAAGGATAGAAAAGATGTTCCATGCAAACTGTAACCAAAAGAAAGCAGGAATACAAGTATCAGATGATATAGACTTTAAAGGTAAAGACATCATAAGAGACAAGGCAGGACACTACATATTAATTAAAGGGACAATTCACTAAGAAGAAATAATCATAAATGTTTATGCCCCCAATCAAGGAGCTCCAAAGTATATGAGGCAAACATTGGCAAAACTGAAGGGAAAAACAGACACTTCAACTGTAACAGTAGGAGACTTCAATACAGACTCCCCTCTATAGAAAGAACAACCAGACAACAAGGATCAACAAGGAAACAAGGAAATAGTGAACTTAAACAATCTGATAAACAAACTAGACTTAACAGACATATATTGATTGTTACACCACAAAACACCAGTATGTATATTCTTCTCTAGTGTTCATGAACATTCTCCAGGATAGATTTTATGCTGGGGCACAAAACAGGTCTTTATAAATTTTAAAAGACTGAAATTATTCCAAGCACTTTCTCTAATCACAATGGAATGAAGGTAGAAATCAATAATCACCAAAGAACCAGAACTTTAACAAATATATGGAGATTAAATTATGTATTCTCAAATAATCAGTGGGTCAAAGAAGAAATTGCTAGAGAAATTGGAAAATATCTGGAGACAAATGAAAATGAGAATACAACATATCAGAATTTATGGGATGTGGCAAATGCAGTGCTGAAAGGAAAAGTTATTGCCCTAAATGCCTATATTAAAAGAGAAGAGCAAAGATCGTTTGGACTTAACTGCTCACCTGCAAGAACTAAAGAACAGAAAACTAACCCCAAAGCAAACAGAAGAAAAGAAATTACTAAGATTAAAGAAGGAATAAACGAATTGGAGAACAACAAAAAAATAATAGAATCAATAAAACCAAAAGTTGGTTCTTTGAGAAAAATCAATAAAACCAATGCACCCATATCTCAGCTGACAAGGAAAGGAATAGAGAGGATGCAAATAAACAAAATCAGAAATAAGAGGAGGGTCATTACCACAGACACTGAAGAAATTTAAAAAATCATGAGAGGATACTATGAACAACTATACACCAACAAACTAGACAACTTAGATGGAATGGACAAATTCCAAGAAACACATGTAGAATCCACATTGACTCAAGAAGAAATTAAAGATATCAACAAAACAATCACAAGTAAAGAGATTCAATTAGTCATCAAAAATCTTACTACAAAATAAAAGGTCAATGGCCAAATGGTTTCACAGAAGAATTTCATCAAACATTCTGAAAAGAATTAATACCAATCCTGCTCAAACTCCTGCAAAAAACTGAGGAAAAAGGAACACTACCTAACTCATATTATGAAGATAATATTACTATAATACCAAAACTGAGTAAAGATGCTACAAGAAAGGAAAACTACAGGCCAATCTCCCTAATGAATACAGATGCAAAAATTCTGAAGAAAATACAAGCAAATTAAGTCTCAGTGACACATTAAAAGAATTATACACCATGATTGAGTGGGGTTTATACCAGGAATGCAAGGATGGTTCAACAAAGAAAACCAATCGATGTAAAACAGCACATTAACAAATCAAAAGGGAAAAATCACATGATCATCTTGATTGATGCAATTAAAGCATTCAACAAAATTCAGCATCCTTTCCTGAAAATAAAAACAATTCAAAAGGTAGGAATTGACGGAAACATCCTCAAAATGATAAAGGGAATATATGAAAAAACCATAGCCAGGCTCAATGGAGTGAGACTGAAAGACTTCATCTTCACATCAGGAATATGACAAAGATACCCTCTGTCACCACTATTATTCAACTTGGCAGTAGAAGTTCTAGCTAGAGCAATCAGGCAGGAGAATGAAATAAAGGGTATCTAAATCAGAAAGGAAGAAGTATTTGCAGATGACATGATACTATACTTGGAACATTCTGAGAAAGCTATGACATAGCTACTTGAGCTAACAAAAAAAATTCATTAAAGTGGCAGGATACAAGATTAATGTGTAAAAATCAGTTCTATACACAAGCAAACACCCAACTAAGAAGGCAAGTAAGGAAAAAAATTCAAAGAAAGAAATGCATTTAAAATAGTAACTAAAATAATAAAGTATCTAGGATAAATTTAACAAAGGATGTAAAGGACCTGTACACAGAAAACCACAAAACATTACTAAAAGAAATCAAAGAAGATCTAAATAGGTAGACAGACATTTCCTGTTCATGGGTAGGAAAGATAAATGCAGTTAAGATGTCAATTGTACCCAAACTGAACCACAGATTTGACACAATACCAATCAAAATTCCAACAACCCACTTTGGACTTGGAAAAGCTAGTTATCAAATTCATTTGGAAGAGAAAAAGACCTTGGATAGCTAAAAAATATTCTAAAAAAAGAAAAACAAAGTGGGAGGACTAACACTTTCTGATTTTAAAGCTTATTGCAAAGCCACAGTGGTCAAAACAGCATGGTATTAGCACAAAGACAGAAGTATTGACCAATGGAATTGAATCAAGAATGCAGAGATAGACCACCAAATCTATGGTCAATCGATCTTAAACAAGGTTCCCAAATCCACTGAACTGGGACAGAATAGTCTTTTCAATAACTGGGTGTGGGAAAACCAGATATCGATAGCAAAAAGAATGAAATAGGATCCTCACCTTATTACTAGGTAAAAATTTACTCAAGTGGATCAAAGACCTAAATATAAGAGCCAGTGCCATAAAAATCCTAGAAAAAAATATAGGGAAACCTCTTCAAGACCTAGTAATAGGAGGTCTAAACTTTACACCCAAAGCACAAGCAATGAATGACAAAACAGATAAATGGGAACGCCTCAAAATCAAATGTGTTTGTGCCTCAAAGGACTTTGTCAAAAGGTAGAGGCAGCCACCTCAATGGGAGAAGATATTTGGAAATCACATATCAGATAAAGGTTTGATATCCTCTATACATAAAGAAATAATACAACTCAACAACAAAAGAACAAACGACTCAATTATAAAGTGGATTAAAGGTATGAATAGATATTTTTCTGAAGAACAAACACACATGGCTAGAAAGCACATGAAGAGATGCTCATTTTATTAGCTATAAGAAAAAAGTAAATCAAGACTACAATGAGATATCACCTCAAACCTATAAGAATAGCTGCTATTAAAAAAAGAGAAAACCACAAATGTTGGAGAAGATGTAGAGAAATTGGAACACTTATGCACTACTGGTAGGAATGTATAATGGTACAGCCATTACAGAAGACAGTTTGGCAGTTCCTTAGAAAACTAAATTTCGAGTTGCCTTACAACCACCAATACCACTACTTGGTACATACCCAGATGAGCTGAAAGCAGTGATACAAATAGACAGCTGCACACCAATGTTTATAGCAGCATTAGTCACAATTGCCAAAAGACAGAAACAATCCAAGTGTTCATCAACAAATGAATGGACAAACAAAATGTGGTATATACGTATGATGGAATATTATCAGCAGTAAGACAAAATGAGCTCCTGAAGCATATGACAACATGGATGAAATTTGAGGACATAATGCTGAGAGAAATAAGCCAGACACAAAAAGGTAGATACTGTTTGATTTCGCTATTATGACCTTAGTAAAGGTAAACTCAGAGGCTTATAGTCTAGAATATAGGAGGCCTAAAGAGAAACAGAAGCTAGAGATGGGTGAACAGATAGCTAATGAAATTGAACTTAAATGTAAGGGAATGGACAGAAGGGAATGCTGTTCATCAGTGGGTCTATAAGTAATATTTTGCCATATTGAAGGTAAACATGATTGAAAGGGGTTGTATACAGCCATGTATTCCACCAATTAACACTACAAATATAAGTTCTTGCAAGAACTACTTCCAAGGTATGAATCTTGTATAAAAAATCAACAATAGAGAGGTATGGGGGAAAACTACTATTGCATGCCATGGTCTATATTTAATAGGAAGACATCAACAGTACCACAGTAATACAAGGGGTACATAATTGGGGGTGAGGGGCAGGAAGATAAGAGTAAAGGGGAAATTTTGGACTTTCCATTTTGTGAGGGTGTGTATCGGTTATTTTTCTGTTTGGAGCAATGAAAAATGTCTAAAAATGACCGTGTTGATGATTGTACAACTAAGTGAAGATAATGTGTGACATGAATTGTTGACTTTGGACATTATATATGACACCGAATGGATGGAGGTGGCTAAAGGATATAGTAACTGAGAAGTAGAATGGCCAGCTATATACACATATGATAGAATGCTGTGTGGCAGCAGAATGGAATGAAGTTACTGGCATACAACAAGGTGAATGAACCTTGGGGACTTTACATGGTGCAAAATAAGCCAGAAACAAACAAAAAAACACACAAATACCGTATGTTCTCTTTTAAAAAATACCCATAAGAAATTTGGGGCCTAGATTGTAAACTCTTATAGCAGTTACATTTAGTTCAGAGCTGTTAATGTTATTTCTAGATTTTGAGATACTCTGCTAATATGTATAAATTGGTATCTCTCTGTGTTATACCTAAGACTCAGGACTGGAGTTCTTCAGCTCTGAAAGTCAGCATTGCCACATATAACAACTGTTAAAGAAACCAAAAAAGATACCAGGCTTCAATTAGATAGAGATAAGAGCAAAGCTGATGTGTCATGACTAAAGTAAATTAGAATATAGGGGTAAAGATGACATTGTATTCTAGAACCTCACCTCTATATGAGGTCAAAGGAAAAGAGGTTTGTTTTGTCCAAAACCTAAATTTTCTATAGTACATAGTCTAACAATCTCTCTGGATAGCTCCTTTAAACAACCTAACACACGGAACCCAGAATGAGAATGAGGGCTTGTAATTCTGTATAGCTTAATATAATGCCCCAATATAACCCAGAGTATGTTGAGCTGTTAATTAAAAGGTATTAGCAATGTCCCTTGAGGGATGGGAGAAAAAATATGGAACTATTAAGCTTTACTACCAGGGAAACCCCTGATACTGTCTCAAATATTAGGGACTCCCAAGTCAATAGGCCATGCCCTTGATCTTTAGATTTGAACCCAATTAGCTTAGTCTAAAATCTCCAAGCCGTTCTTTGGCAGCTCACCGAAGAAATGGGATATGATTTTCCAGTACACCCCTAATCAAGTTTTTATCAGGAATAAAATTAAAGAACTTTTAATTCTATCTTGTTGGACACCCGAATAAATAAAAGATTTGTGATCATAAGTCATAAATCCTGTTTGGCTCTAACATAGTAGAGTGTGAGGTCAGGAGCCAAAATGTCTGTGTTGGAATCCCAGTTCTTTCTACCTATTATATATGTGATCTTATTAGATATTTAATTTTAAACTCTCCATACCTCGGTTTCATCAGTAGTAAAAGGGGGATGATAATATTATTGTGGTAGATTGCATTACATATCCTAACAAAAGACATGTTCTTAATCTGCATCCCTGTGGGGATTGAACCCATTTATAAATAGGGCCTTGTGGAAGTTGTTATATTTAGTTCATGTGTGGTCCACCTGAATCAGGGTGAGCCTTAATCCTCACTGCTGGGGTCTTTTATAAGCAGAAGAAATTCGAACATAGTCATTGAAGACCATGAGGGAAGAAGCTGGATGTCAGCAGAGACCAGAAGAACAGACACCATGGAATGGGAGGAAGAGATGCAAGCCCCAAGAAACCCCAAGTATTGTGGCGAGCCAACATCAGTACATTACAGACTTTAGGGAAAAACCATGGTCTTGCTGATGGCTTGATTTTGGAATTGTAGTCTTCCAAACCCTAAGCTAAGAAATTCCACGTACCAACCAATATGTGGTATTTCTCATTGCTATGACAACCTGAGGCAATTATCTACTTCTCAGTGTTGAAGATTAGATAAGAGAACAAATATAAAGCTCTTGGTAATGGCCTGATATACAGTAAATTCTCCATAAATACAAGGTATTATTATTATTTTGAAAACCAGAGTTTGAAACTTCACCATAGTTACTGCAAATGCAGTTTCTAGATCCCTCGGCAACATAATATTCCGAGGATAGATGTTTTTTTTTTTTGATAGACGGTATTTTAAATCTGAACATTTTATGAATATCAAACTTGACTAAGCGTCTTTGTTGCCCCTCAGGGTATATGAAGTCAGTGTAACACAGCTAAATGGGAATATATTCACAGGCAAAAGTATGATTGGCATTCTAAATAGGTCAACTTCTTTGACTGAAAAGTAAGGAGAGTGACTTTAAATTAACCAGGTCCACAATCAATGCATATTTTCAGTACTTATTACCTTTTACCACTCTAAAATGCAGATGCCATGAGTTTTATATATTTAGAACCAAGGCTTACAGAGAGAGATCTTTACTTTTATGATTTATATGCACTTCTCCCTCTTTGGGGGAGAAATAATTTTCAATGAATTATCAATCATAATGAAAATGTATATTAAAGAGAACAAGTTGAAGACAATTGCAAAAAAAAATCCTTAAAACTAAAGTAATCTTCTGTATACTGCCCTTCCTATTTCCTGCTCCATCCTCATAAGCCCTTCTCTATCCAATCCACATGGCTCTTATCTTTGTTACTACCTCAGGTAAACCTCTACTCAAAAACGGACCTCAAGTATCTTCAAATACATACAACAAAGTTGTGATGCTGTGACTCAGCTACTTTTTTCAACAGCAATTATCAGGTATCTCATTTTTGTGGTAGAGAGGTGCTGGGAGTAAGATTTGCAGAGCAAAAATGGCTTCAAGGATAGCAATCATTAGGAGTCATACTGTCCTAAAGCTCTTTTAAAACTTTCCTTCTCTTTGCTTTCTCTCTCCAAATTTTCCAACATTTTTCTAAAGTGCAAGTAAATATGCCAGCTATTGCTACCTAAAAAAGAAAACCTCTTGGGCAGGCAACGGTGGTACGGGGGCAGAGTTCTCACCTGCCATGCCAGAGACCCAGGTTTGATTCCTGGTGCCGGCCCATGAAAAAAAAAAACAAAGAAAGCCTCTCAAATATGACTGATCCCAAAGGAATACTGAGCTTTCAAGGCTGCTAGAGTTATATCCTTTGTAAATTTTGCTTTTGAATCAGAATCACCTAAGCAAACAATTCTTATATGGAATTTTTATAAAACTAACTTAGGTAACTTTTCCCTTAAGGACTTTTTATATATAGTTTTTGTGTTTTAATCTCCAATAAATTATAATAAATTAAGTCACTATATGACATTAGATGATTTCAACACAGACACACACAATAGAAAATTAAATTTTCCTTATTCCATCAAGATTCTTCAAAATGTTGCCCACCCATATCTTATATCTCAACCGTTTAGGCACAAAGTAAAAATTATTAAAGAATATACTTAAGTAACATTAATTTAGAATTGTAACCAAAGGTATTATAAACTAAAGACATTTATACAGTGTCAACTAAATACCAGAGAAAATGTAGTTTTCTTTCATATATCATGCAGAAAAGCCTAATAAAATCAGAAAACTAGGATCTCAAGGTTATAAATTGCTTGAAAAGTCATCAAGTTAAACTATGAAACCAATTTATTCTTTATTATCCTTTCTTTAGACTTTTTTTTCAACTTCATAAACACACACACACACACTCTCTACTTTTAATGACAGGGACAAAAATGAAAATAGGGATTTTCTTCTAAGCTGACATTTTAAATTTAAATAGGTAGAATCGCAACTGGAATAATGAGATAGCTCATGTGGAAAACCTGATGTGAGTTTTCTGTTAATTCCACGCTGAAAGATCCCCTGGGAATGTTTCAATATAGGGAGAGTAGAAATTCACTTGATTAGGTATTAGACAACCAGGGATTAGGCAACCAATGTGATTTACTGCAATTCACTTCACTGAGTCTTTCTTTCTACATTTGCAAGGTAGAGATAACACTATTTCCTCTATCTATTTCCCAGAATTATTGTTGAAAGGTAGCAAAATATTTAATAATACTTTGAAAACAGCAAAGAAGTTCTAAGTTCCAAACATTTTTTTGTTATATCCATTCACATTCAAATTCCACAACAGAGTAAGTTTAGTCAACCATGGGAAAGCTCTGCATCTATATTCTAGATGCCATTTCTCACTGTCAATAAAAGGATCATTGTGATAATTGAATAATGCCACCGCCACCGACCCACCCACAGATGTACATAACCTAACCTCAGGAACCTGTGAACATGTTACATTTCATGTCAAAAGTGATTTTTCAATATGATTTAAGTTAAAGATCATGAGATCGGGGGATTAAAGTGGATTATCTGGGTGGGACCAATATACACAGGGTGATTTAAGAGGGAGGCAAGAGAGTCAGAGAAGGAGACGTGACATGGGAAGCAAGAGAGAGAGAGAAACAGTTGCAGAGACAGGGAAAGTAACTGAAGATGCAACACTGCTCACTGAAGGTGGAGGATGAGGCCACAAGACAAGGGGCGTGGGAGACCTTAGAAGCTAGAAAAGGCAAGAAAATGGATTCTTCCTTCTCCCCTTTGACCTCTATAACTGTTAAGATAATAAATTTGCATTGTTTTAAGCCACTAAATGTTTGGTAATTTATTACTACAGCAGTAGGGAAACAGTACAATCATGAAAACATTATTATAATATTAATACTCAGAGTTTGTCTGAGAACCCAACAATAATTGTAGCCTTGACAAGTTTTTGAACCTTGTTACCCACAACCATTTCAGTCGGACCAGCGAATCTTCTAGCTCCCTCCACTGGTATACATAATTGTGTATCAACTGTTTAGAAAGAGCCAACTCACTCCTTCCAGAGCTCATCTAGTTATGAATCTCTCCCAGTGTAGTTATTTTAAGCATTCTAGATCCAATATGCTTTTCCTTAAAATTTCCTGGGGAGGAAATGTCTTCTACTTCCACTGGTAGAAATGCTTCTCATTCTAAAACAGTTAGAAGTAGGAAGCTGTTTGGAGCAGAATGCCCCAGAAAAACATATTATTAAATGTAATCCTATCCTGTGGGTGTGAACTCATTGTAAGTACGACTTTTGATGAAGTTATTTCAATTAAGGTGTGGACCAACTCAATCAGGGTGAGTCTTAGTTCTATTACTAGAGTCCTTTATAAGCAAAATGAATTCAGACAGATAGAAAAAAAGCCATGAGAAGCAAGAAGCTAATGGTCGATGGAACCCGGAAGAGAAGGGAGGGATCAGGAGAGGCTGCCATGTTCACTGCTGTGTGACAGAGGAGCCACCAGGGCCGAGAGGGTCACTGGCAGCCAGCCCAGTTCTGGGACACCAGTCTTTGGAAAGAAAGCACCGCCTTGGTGATGGCTTGATTTGGACTTCTACTAGCCTCAAAACCACAAGCCAATAAATTCCTGTTGTTTAAGCCATCCCCTTGAGTTACATTTGCTTTAGCAACAAGGAAACTAAAACAGAAGTTGTCTAAAACCAATCAATACTTCAGCTGCAATTTTTTTCTTACTTTGTCCTCAGTAAACATGGAAATTAAGAAATAACATAAGCCCCCTTTTAGGTTTTGCTTTTCTTGGTATATACATATTTACAAATAAAATAGACAGTATATACATAAATTAATAAATAAAATTAAAATCCTTTCAATTTTAAACTTATCAGATGACTACTACTTTATAGAAACAGACCAAAAAGTTAAAAAGGAGCATGCTATAAATTTTGTTCCCTAACATAAAAGTACAGACAGCTACCTAAAAAACTTCCCTGGGTTTATATTTTATATTTAACGTGTATCATCTTGGGTATTAAACATGCTTCTAGCTATCTCTTAATGAGCACCTGAGCTGTCATTTTAAATAAGACTGACAATTATTATCTATAAGTTGATACTTCCCTGAAAATCATTTGCAATATTTAAAGTAGGATAAGAATAGAAACTTACTCTTCCATTTATAAAAATTAGTATTATTTTATAATATTTAGCATAATATTATAGAAATTCACATTAACATACATATAGGCTAACAAACCAGTATCTGCAAAATGCATAGATCATTCTCAATATGCAGAAGAACATTAGGCAAAATCTCCAAATAATGCATCTCAGTTGCTCATTATTAAATAATGTCATTTGTTCCATTGAGGCCATTTGAAAAAAGTATTTATAAATGGGACAAAATATAAATAAGCTAAATACTTAGGTTTCTAATCTTAGTTGTTTCCTATTTCAAAGCAAGACATGAGAAATGAATACCATAAAAACGCAAATTGTCGTCATCTAAGTATATACATCATTAATATGTAATTAAAATACAACAGTCTATAGTAATTCAATGGTTACAGTACTCTGAATATCTCATTTTCAAGTACTAAAAATTAAAAAAAAAAATACCTCTTCCACAAAGCTGTCTTTCTTCTCAAGCATTTCTCGTAACGTCTGGAGAATTTTAATGCACAGCTTTTCTTCTTTTTCCATTAGTTTCTTTGTATGATTAATCAACCTTAAAGCAAAACATTAAACCTTAAATAGGACAGTGATTTCTCTTCAAGCACTATACAAATATCATAAACTAGAGGAATATGAAGTAAACCAGATGTTTTTTCAAAAGTTATAAAATTATATTTTTGTTCATAAATTTTGTACATTAAAATATCATTTTTGTTTTATAGGTTTATTTTAGTGGTTCTCAAACTTACCCACTTAGCATTTATTTTGTGGAACACAATATTCTTTGAAAAACATAATGAAATACTGATATCCTTAATCGCATCATATGAATTGAAATGTACCAGTTAAAAAAATACTGATATTTATGTTACCTTATATTTATATGCATTGTATTGCATTATATGTTATAATATATAGTAGTAGTAATATACAACATTGCGACTCTAGCATTAATGATACTGTGCTATTTTTCATGGCTAGGATTTGATAAAAATAGGCAGTTTCTGTGATTAGAAGTAGGAAAAAAGTAACATCAAGACAATATCCATTTACTATTTTTATTATAATTTGGGCAAAAATGCTGATCAATTTCATAGTGATGAACCTTGTACTGGTGTTCTATTAGGAGAAGAATTTGAAGACCACAGCTAGATATCATCCACAAAATTCTAAATCAAGTAAAATATTTATAATCATTATTTATATCTTAAAATATTTAACTTATGTTGCTAAAAAGCTGGTTCCCAAACACTAAAGAATCCACACAAAAACAATTATAGCTAATAAATAAATTCAGTAAGGTGTAGAATACAATATTCACAGTGTATTTCTATACACTAGCAATGAACAATCCAAAAAGGAAATTAAGAAAACAATTCCATTTATAATGGTATAAAAAAGGATAAACTATCTAGGGAATAAATTTAACAAAGGAGAGAAAACATTTGAACACTGAAAACTACTAAATATTGTTGAAAGAAATTAAAGAAAACCTAAATAAGTGACAAAACATCTAACGTTCATGGACTGGAAGACTTACTATGGTTAGGATGACAATACTACCCAAAGTGCTCTACAGATTCAATGCAATCCCCAACAAAAGCCCAACAGTGTTCTTTGCAGAAAAAGAAAAGCCATCCTAAGATTCATCCCCAGAATAACGAAAGCAATCTTGAAAGGAAGAACAAGGTTAGAAGACTCACACTTGACAATTTCAAAACTTACTACAAGGCTATGTAATCAGAACATTGTGGTTCTGGTATGAGAATAAATATACAGACTAATGGAATAGAAAAGGGGGGCCAGAAATAAACTTTCACTTAATATGATCAATTACTTTCAACAAAGGTGCCATTCAGTGGGGAAAGAATAGTTTTTCAACAAATGGTTCCAGGAAAACTGGATCTATACATACAAAAGAATAAAGCTGGACCCTTACCTTATACTTCATATAGAAATTAACTCAAAATGGATCAAAAAATTAAATTTAAGGGTGGTTCAGTGGCAGAATGCTCTACCCATGCAGGAGACCCGGGTTCAATTCCTGGACCATGCACCCCCCCCCCAAAAAAACAAAAACAAACAAACAAAAAAAGCAAATTTTAATTTAAGACCTAAAACTATAAAACTCTTAGAAAAAAAAACAGAAGAAAATCTACATGACCAAAAGTAAGTGTCACAAAAGAAAATATTATTAAATGACTTCATCAAAATTAAAAACTCTGTGCATCAAAATACTATATCAAGAAAGTGAAAAGATAACTCACAGAATGGGAAAAAAATATTTGCAAGTCATTATGTGATAAGGGATTAGTATTCAGTATATATATAAATGTTTACAACTCCAGAAGACAAACAACAACCAATTAAATTAAAAATTGGGCAAAGGACTTGAACGAACATTTCTCCAAAGAAGATAAACAAATGGCCAATGAGCACATAAAAAGAAACTCAAGAGGTGAAAAGAATCTAATTGTTCATCAACAGACAAATGAATAAACAAATCATGGTACCTACATATAACGGAATGTTATTCCACCATAAAAAAGAATGAAGCTCTGATACATGTTACAACACGGATGAACCTTAAAACAGTATGCTAAGTGAAATACGCCAGACACAAAAAGACAAATATTGTATGATTCCACTTTTATGAGGAATGTAAAATAGGTCAATTTATAGAATAAAAGATTTGAGATCACCAGGGGTTGAAAGGAGAGGAAAAAGGGGAGGTACTGCTTAATATTAGGTTACAGAGTTTCTGGGGTGATGGAAAAGTTTTGGAAATGGAGGATAGTGATAGTTACACAACACTGGGAATGTTCTTAACGCCACTGAATTGTGCACTTATACACTTTAAAATGGTAAGTTTTATACTAAAAAAAAAAGAAAAGAAAAGAAAAAGAAAATCTGGTGCTCAAAGTGACCTGTGAGATATAGCTTCAGAGAGTAACAAAATGATGTAGAATAAAATGAAATGGTCCAATTTCAGTGGCATAACACCAGCACTGGGGGAAGTGACCCTGGGGGAAAGTGAGCTTTCTCTAGTTAATAGTTAGGAAATCTCCATCAGATTGTAAGGACCTTCCAGGGATTCTCTCAATTAACCCTCAAGAGGAGCCAATGAGACAGGTTCTTTATCAGGCTAATTTGCTAATGAGAAAACAAAAGCCTGAGGAGGTAGAGCAGCTTGCCTCCATTTACACAATTGTTAAGTGGTGAGACCTAGAAACAGACCCAGGTCTGCCTGACTTCTGAGCCAAAATCCTTAAATTCCACTCTGTGGTGACATGACGTAGTTCAACGATCGCTTAAATCTCAGAGTTTCTGTGAAGAGAGTACTGACACACAGTACATGGTACACAGCCAACTCTTAACGTGATTTCAGTGCCAAAACAGAGGTTTTGGCAAATGTCACACACAAGAGAAAGAAAGAGCTTCAGTCCCTGGGGGGGTAGTGCGTAGGGCTTCGGTGAAGAGATAACAGTTAACAGTGAAGATTTCAGCTGGCAAAAAAGGGAGAAGAGAGAAGGCATCCTTGTGGAGGGAGCAGTACGAACACAGTGCAGAGGCAGGAAACTGATGGTGTGTCCAGGAAAGATACAGCACACCAACTGCCAGCTGACAATTACAGACATGGAACAGGAGAGCGTAAAGAGATGCAGTCTGAAAAGAAGGGCTGAAATATCATGTTCAAGACTCCAGAATTTATTTCTACAGGAAATAGGGAACCACTGCCCTGAAAAACTCTTCCTACAACACTGTGAGTGTTCTTAATGCCACTGAATTGTGCACTTATACACTTTAAAATGGTAAGTTTATCCTACATGTGAGAAAGATACTTCAGATGGTGGTAGAGGAGGGAGAACAAGTCAAGAGTTGAATAGGGCACATGATGGGTTAAGGATACAAGAAGCAATACAAAGTTAAAATAGCCAAAACTTATGAGAAGTGGTAAAAGAGGAAGAAGAACAAATCCTGATCTCCATAGATGGGGTGAGTAAATGGACAGTGATACTTTTAAATGATATCTATTTCATGCTGAAGGAGTGGCACACATGGAAGGCAACAGTGACTTCATTTTAGACACACTGGGTCTGGGCAGGGTGTTATAGAACCAAGTGGTCAGGTCCAGCAGGCAGAGGAACTGTTCTTGTTCCTTGCAAGAAAAGTAAAACCTGCCTCTCTAAATCTTCTATATGGGCCTTTCCTTCACATGAAAGTCTTTGAATATATAAAAATAACTATGATGAGCATTGTAAATTCCTTTTTACTTTTTTTCTCTCAGGCTATTTCCATTTTCTTTAACTTTTCTTTAGAGAAAATATTTAATTCACTAACAATATTGAAAATAACAAGCAAAGGTTGAATGACCATTCTTTAGGGATTTATAAAAGGTATTCATATCTCACCTAATATTTGGCTGAGTTAGATCAGTGACTTTCAGGTATTTTTTGTGTGGATCAAAGTAAGAAATACATTCCACAAAACAGCCCAATATATAAAAGCATGTGCATTTGTATATATAAAACTGATGCAAAAGTTACCCTTACTATGGGAGATGCATTCTGATATTTTATCTTCATCTCATTTTTTTTCATTAGCTGGCTATTATTCTCTAGTCTGATTTTAAAATCCATAAATGGGTCACACCCCACAGTTTAAAAATCACTGTGATTCTCCTTCATAAGGGAGGAGTAGGTACCGATTTGAAGGGCCCATAACTAGTCACCTCAAAGGTTAATACCCATGTCAGCCTATGTCCTTCTCTCACTCTACGAAGTTTGGTGGAGACGTGGATGCAGTTCTTCCCTGGGATCTATTTCCCAAATCTTCCAACAGACATATCTGAACCAACAAGTTCCAAGAATAAGATTTATCTAAGGATGCAGAAAGCCCCAATAAGCCTTGGACCTATACTATATTCTCCAAATGTGCTTTACCAGAGAGCTCTGCACAGCAATTCCAGGCCTCTTGTACAGCTATCAATAACATTAGATTCCAATTCTGCCAGATTTTCTTGCAAGTAAAACCCTAGGTTTTGCTGGCGACCCCCCAGCCCCTACACTTCTTTGGGTAGAAGGGTAAGCACAGGAGCAGAAAACAGAAAGTCCTCAGTCTCTTGGCCATAATGTAATCCTGACAGCACAAAAATTTCTTCTTTAACCACTAAAGTAAAATGTGACATCCTTTTCCTCCATCTGGATATGGGATCATTAATGGACTCCCATTAGCCTATCACTTACGCTTCTCTCCTTTTATTTCACCCAATAGTGCCTGTTTTTGTTTCTCAGCTGCTAAAATGAATATCATAAAATGTATTGACTCAATAACAACCATTTACGGCTCACACTTTCAGACACTAGAAGGGTTGTTTCCTTCCAGGTAATACCTCCTGGCTGGCCAGCAATCTTCTGAGGTTCTTTAGCTTTACCAAAGTCACATGGCCATGCACATGGTGGTGGCTTGTCCATCCTCTTCTGGGTTCTACTGAGTTCCAGCTCCTGTCTGCTCCCCATGACTTCTCTCCTCTGTCCAATTTCCTTTGCTTATAAGGGCTTCTGCCATATTGGATTAAGGCCACCCTCATTCAGTTTGGGCACATCTTAACCAATATTCTCTTCGAAGGTCTTATTTACAAATGGGTTCACATCCACAGGACCAGAGATTGGGACCTGAACATGCTTTATGTGAGGACATGAGTCAATCCCCAATGGGGCCACAGACATGCCTCCATACTCAGCACTGGTCCTTATTTTCTCAATATTCAAGTTACTTTATTTCACCTTTTCATAAACCTATATTGTTAAGTTGTGGACTAGCCCTGCTTGATAGAACTTCCTGCAGTAATAGAAATGTTCTATATCTGTATTGTCAAATTTGGTGGCCTCTAGGCACATGTGGCTATTAAGCATTTGAAATGTGGCAACTGTGACTGAGGAAGTGAATTTTTGTTTTATTTCATTTTAATTAACATTTTAATTTATGTAACAACCTGTGACTAGTGGCTAACATACTGACTGCCTAGTTCTAGTCTAGGACTTTTTCTGTAGAGGTCCTAGATAGTAAATATTTTTGGCTTTGAGGTTATTTTAGGTTTTGAGTTACAATCTCGGTTGTAACTAGTCCACACTACTTTACATAATATATAAACAAAGGAGCACAGCTGTGTTCCGAGAAAAGTTTATTTATAAAAGTGGGCAGTGGGACCTAGTTAGCTCGTAGGCCAGAGTTTACCAGCCCTGGTTCTAGACTATGAATTCTCCAGGATAAATCTGTAGGATCACATTAATTTCCTGGAGTTAGAAATCTCAAGGTTAATACCCACTTTTTAACCCATGTTCTATATATCGATTTATATTCATAGGAGGTGCAAAAGAATTTTTAGAAACTCTATTTTTATACTGAATTACTGGGTAATACTTCTACTACAACAGCCAGTTTTGCAGACAATCTGAGCCTCTTGGCTTTAAAAAATCCTTATTAGAATACTGGCAAGTGTTCACTCTTCCAGGCCACCTTAGTTATAGCGGCCAGAGCCAAGAATCTATAATTTTGGTGAAAATGCAGAAACTTCACCAATTCAACATGATCACTGTAGTAGTCCACTCTTCTCATCCAATGCCTTTTTTTCTCTCCCAAAGTTCTAGTTTTAACTGGCAAAAACACTCCTTGTGTAACCTGTCCTTCCAAATTTCTGCCTCCACATGTTACAGTCAATTGAGAGGGTTTGAAGAACTCTTTCAACAATAGCCTCAACCACACAGGAACTAACTGCAGTGGTTAATGGTCAGGGAGGTTGACAGTGTTCACCACCTCTCCATCCACTCCCCATAAGACCAGACACCTTCCAGTGGGCCATTCTGAGCCTACATGTGATTGCTTATGAATCAGTTCATGACATGCCCTCCGCATAAAGACGTGTCTCTTCTACCAGGAACCAGTCATAGTTTTTTACTATAACTGCCTATACCTGTAAATCTTCCTTGACAACTTTTCACTTACCATTAAAATGAAAATATTTTAGGGTGAACAGATCAGCTATAATAAATCTGTAACCTGGAGAAAAGTAAATAAATGAAAGAACGGAAGAAGTGGATCATCAAGACAGCGTGGCAGAGTGCCGAATCTGACACCTAATCTGAGAGCTGACGCACACCTGAGCCTCTCCTATAATATAAGGTTGAACTCTCAATCATACAGTATGTTTCTGAAAATTAGATAAAATAGCTGGTACAAACATAGGGCAATAATGCATATAGTAAGACTTCAGCCGATATTAGCCTCCTTTTCTTTCTCTCTGTTAATGAAAATCAATTAAACAGGGATCTTTTAAAAGTCCACACCATTTAGTTATAGAAAGGAATCAGAACTAAAATGTTATTTTGTGTGATATTTTCTGCTCAAAATGACACACTTAATCTTCAGTAAAAAAATCTAAAGTAAATATCTTTAGTAGGATATGACAACTTGACCTTCACCAAAATAAAAGTTCAAATGACTCAAATTAATAATTTGGGAAGTATATTTTAACGTGAATTTTAGACCTTACATTCTTTGTAGATTGTCATTACCAATCAGCAGAGAAAGGCAGAAATGTTAGAGGCTATCTCAGTTTGCTAACACTAGCATAATTTCATACTGTCTCCACTTACTTGGACATGAAAGCGCCACATCTTATTCTCGCATCGCTTCCCTCAGGGAACAGTAGTTCTGGACTATACAGCACATCAACCAACACTGAGAATTCAGCCTGCATCATCGGGCTGAACTGCTGCTCCAAGGAGGCCACGACATCCTGAAGAATAAAGCGTAAGATAATCCATGTGAAGAACTGAGTCAGATTTCATCTTTTGAAAATATGACAAGCCTAAGAATACAAACCAGGAGTGAGATGTGGGAATTTCAGAGACGATGTGCCTCACCTTCCCATGGAACCAAACATTTGGGCTTTAAATACAGTGTAGATTTATATGACTACAACCGAGGTCTCTGTTTTACCATCTATAACATAAGGAGGGGTGGGTAGCCATTTGATTTCTAAAATATACGTATAAGACATAAAAAAACAACGCTGTTACAGGCCCTGCAGCCATTTAGGATCATAATGTATACATGACAAAGTATTCATCAAATTGGAGTAAAATAGAGGAAATTCTAAAAAATATTTCATATGTGTCATTGGTCTCCTAGAACAATTTCTTCCAAAGGGTAATTCCCTGATATATTATTTAAAGTAGTATTAGTACCATTTAGGGGGTCAGGGGCATTTAGTATTTCACATTATTTCTTTTTTTATATAAACTCTATTGATCACCTACCCCATTGGCCTTTCTTCACCTTCTCCCTTGCTAACAGACTCCCCATGTTGTTTTTCAATCAGACAAACAACATTCTCAGGGGAAGGGAGCCCTCGGTTTAGAGTGACGACTGATTAGTATAAGCATTCTTGGTCATTCCATTTCCTGGCCAGCAAATGAACTAAGCATGATTATGTGACACAGTGACAGCCAATAAGATATCAGGCGAAGTATGCTGAGCAAGTGGGCGAGTATGTGTGGGGGGTATGCAGGTTCTTTCCAAACTACTTACTGCTCTCAAGGCAGCTGGAAGGTGTGAATCCAAAATGTGAGGTAGCCTTCCTGTGACCTTTGGAGGTAGTCTTAAATTGAAACACCAAAATACTGAGGAGTTAGAGCCCTGATCTGTCAAGCTGCTGAATTAACCAATTTGGAATAATCCCAACTCCAGATTTCTTGCTATATGAAAATGATATATTTTTAATTGTTTACCAGCCACTTTTAGTTGAGTATTGCGTTAATAATAGCTGAAAGCATCCTAATTGACATGTTTCTAAAATAACCTATAAGCAATGATAATTTACTGAACATTCTTTAATAATTAAACCATCATCTTTGTGTTTTTAAAATAACTGCATAAGAAGTCAGGAACAAAAAATTTCTCATATAAACCAGCAATTTATTTACCCATAAACTATGGTTTATTTTTAAAGCAGACTACCAATTGCCAATAAATTTCTCTAGACTATAATCCACAGACGGGGATTTCTCATGGAGTTAACTCATGTTTAACTCTTTCACTTTCAATAAAAGCAATCACCACTACTTTGTTCTAAATAAGCTTTCAGAGAAATCTCAGATGAGAATTAAAAGAGATTGCCAGGACGGAAATAATATAAAGAGGAAAACTAGATATTCTATAAAAGTAGGAAGAGGGAATCATCTAATATGACCATATCTAATAAGGCTTCACTAAAAATGTACCTGTTTTTCAAATTACCTCTCTTCTTTAAGTCATTACTCAACAAATCATGCTCCAGCTCCCATGATGTGACTTCTGCCTTCATTCCTTATTTCAATCATGGGCAAACTGTGTAATCTCTCTAATTGTTTGTTTCCCCACATGAAAACCAGGATAATGATACCAAGCAATCACATCAGTTTCCTGTGAAGATTAAAGGTAACTGCATAGAACATCCCCTAACACATACATGCCACTCATTTTATCCCTTAATAAATGTTAGTAATCATTACCATTGAGCAACTATTAGCCGCAATAATCACACGGAGGCTAAATCCAGTGATTACTATTCTGTCCTCATTGTACTCAACCACTGCTAAGCATTTCATATTCTTGTTACTTCTCTTTGAAGCACTTTCAACTCTTGACTTCAGTAACACTAAACTTTCTTTATTTTCCACCTGTGTCCTGACCACTCCTTCACCAATTCCTGGTGGCTCCTGGTCCTTTTCTGTTTTATGCTTGTATTTTCTTCTGCATGACCCCATCCAATTCCATTGTTTTAATATCATATATATTTGCTGGAAACTCCCAAACTTCTATCTCCATACTGGGCATATTTCCAAAAATCTCCAGATTCACATCCAACTGCAGTTGACACACTCACTTGGATATCTAACTAGGCATCTGAAACTGAAAACTCTTCAAATAGAACTCTCGATCACAACTTTTTCCCATTCTTTCCTATCTCAGCAAATGATACCATCATATCAAAACCACAACCATCCTTGATTCCTCTTTCCATTAACCCACAATTGTACATCCAATATACCAAGCCCCGTTGTTGGCCCTACCTCCAGATATAGCCCCAATTCCTCCACTTCTCTTCCTTTCTTTATTGCCTACTTAAGCCAAACGACCATCACTTTCTGCCTGAATTCATGCAATAGCTCCCTATCTAGATTCACTGTTTCCATGCCTAGACCCTATAATCCATGCATCACTCAAATTCCACAGAGATCATTTTAAAAGTCAACCAAGTTCATTCCATTCTCTGTGAAATCACTAATGATTTGCTATTACACTTAGAATAAAATACAAAAGCCTACATGATCTACCTTCATAGAATATTCTTCTTTGCGCACTGTCCAGTCCCAATGGGCTTCTCTTATATCCTCAGACCTACTAACCTCATTCCTGTATTTACTGTTCCCTCTCCCTAGAACTCTCTGCATTCTAGATCTTTAGTAGCTCCTAAGAAACCTGCCTTCTCTAGTCTTTTCCTGATAATCCTAAACTGTAAACCAATAACTGTTTCATCACTTTATTATGACATTTCTCCACCTCCCCCCAAATATTTAATGGCTCATGACTTTCAAGTTTCCCATGCTATCTAAATCTACCTTTACTTTTTAATCATGTATCACAACACTCACCTATTAAACTCTGAAACTCAGCCAATTAATCAGCATGTGATTCTAATAATATTTAGTAGGTTCCTAGTTTATGTCTTGACCACTTGCTAAACCAAAATATTTTCTCACGCTATACCTCAATTCTCTCTATGAAATCTTGTACAAATTACAGGAAAATGATTCCCTTCTCTGAATAGCACCTGATGTTCAGAATACTCAAGCCAAAAGCATGGGTTGTTTACTACACAAGCAACTTGAAAGTAATAGTTCTTGGATCATCCTGGCCAAGGAAAGGGAGAGTAAAAGATAATACTAAAAGGGAAAGTGAGGCAAGGTGATGAATATGTAATTTATTACAGGAATTGTTATGGTAAATTACATTACTAAATTTTATTATTTGTAGAGTGATTATTATTTTAATCTTAAGACCTACTACCCATTACCATACAATCAAAACTCATTAAATAAATTAAACTCGTTTTTTAAAAAAATTCACAACTCTTACTTAGAAGCCTGTGTTTTGAAAAGGGATAGTCATGGTAGGGAGTTGTAAGTGAAGCCTGGTCCCTAACTAGAATTTGATAGAGTTTAACCATTTTTTTGTTGTTGTTGAGACCGCATTTTTTTTTTATTGCTATTTAGAAAATATCAACACCATTTCATTCTCTCATTGTACCTGTAACTTTTCAATTATATTTCTGTAATCCCACGCAGGCCCTCCAAGAGCTTCCTTAAAGCGGGGTCCAGAGCGAGCAGACAGTCTCCAGCCCATAGCCGCTCTCTGCACCATATTGGAATGGCTCTTCATAAAAAGAGTATTGACTTGGCTGTCCAAATCCACGGGAATAGCAATTCCACGATTCTTTGCTGAAAAAGAAAGATTTAAAACATCTCTGAATGTGAATAAAGCTCCTTCACATTAACAAAGCAATCTTATAAACAGAGAACAAGTAAAAACAGAAAAAAAAGAAAGGAAAAAAATAGCAAATTTTCCAACTCTGCCATTAAATAGTTTCATGTAACTGCAGAAGCTTTTATCCTGAAATTATTTCAACTTTCAGTACAAATTAGTAAAGTGGGTTCATTATGTATTCAAGAATGTATTTGGTTTCTTGATGATTAATGTTTGAAATGCATTTCATAAAGCATCAATATAGAAATGCACTGTATAACAACCATGCAAATTAGTATCTACCTAGATGCCAAAGAAAGTAGACAGAAAACACATGATAAAATCCTGATGCTACATTCATTAATTAATTTAGTGTGTGTATGCGTGCATGTGGTAAAAAATCTGAGAGGAGAAATAAAAAATTGAAGTGTTTAAAAATCTTCATCGGAAGATGGCACACAGTGCATATCCTTATTCCCAAAATCCACTAAAATTTCTATTTTAACAAATGGATAGCACAATAATACTGAAAAATGAGAATGCCTGCCATTTGCAAAAGAAAAATTTGAGGAATTTTGTAAGACAGAATGAAGAGGGGATTAGTCCAACAAAGAAGTAACAGAAGATAAAACTTCTCCACAAGATATTAGAGACAGAACAGGTCTTTCCAAGCTCACAGTCAATCAACACAGAGTGGCAGGGGAGTACAGGGAAATTATCTGGAACACTCATTAAAAATAGCTTCTGAGTACTAAGACGTTGAGGCCTTCCTTCCTCTGACTAGCATAAACAGCAGTTGGCAGCAACATTTTTACCCAGAGGATAAAGTTAGAGAAATGTTTTCTCAAGAAAGAAGAATACCTGCCTGGAGAGTGTGCCAAATGAAGGTGTTGGGTCTTGGCAGAGAAGCTGAGAAGAGCTTCAAGTAATTCCAAAGTTCATCATCAAATAAGGGCTGGTTTGGGAGTAGACAGGAGAAGCAAGCTCCAGCAAGGAGGGAAAATACACTAAAAGATTCAACTCCTGAGCAAAGACCTTCCTATTTCAACACCTGTTGGTATTCCCAGCCTTCTTCTGCTTCTCACACACACACACACACACACACACACACACACGCACACAAACACACACCACATACATGCATGCAAACACACCTAAAAGGAAAGGTAGCATATCATTTGTTTAGCCCCTCACCCAAAACTCAGAGCCGAAAAAGAAAAGGGTGGGAACAAAGATCAAGTTATTACTCTAGAGAAGAAGTTAAGGAATCTTCTAGAATATAAAGCATAAAAGATGAAAATGAAAAATAAAACAAAAAGATTGTGAAATGAGAAGGGTCAATCCAGGCAGTCAACCAAATAACAAATAAAAGTCCCAGAAATAACAGAGAATATAGAAGGAAGAAATTATTAAGAAATAATAGATTGTATATCAAAGGACTTCATTCTGAAAGCAAAAAGACAACCTACTGAATGGGATATTTGGAATGGTATACTTGGAAAAAATATTTGGAAACAACATACCCAATAAGGGTTTAATATCCAGAATATATAGAAAAAAATCCTACAACTCAACAATAAAAAGACAAACAACCCAATTCAAAAATGGGCAAAAGACGTGAATGCACATTTCTCCAAAGAAGATATTTTAAAAAGGCCAATAAGCACATGAAAAGGTGCTCAACAAAATTATCCACTAGGAAAATGCCAATCAAAACCACGAGATATCTTAAACTCACTAGAATCCCACTAGAATCTCACACCCACTGTTAATTAACAACAACAACAAAAACTCAGAAAATAACAAGTCTTAGAGAGGATGTAGAGAAATAAGAACACATTCATTGTTGGAGGAAATGTAAAATGGTGTAGCCACTGTGGAAAACAGGTTAGCAGTTTCTCAGAAAATCAAGCATAGAATTACCACATTGACCTAGCAATCCCACTTCTAGGTATATACCCCCAAAAACTAAAAGCAGCGTCTCAAACTGATGTTTGCACATTGATGTGCACAGCAGCATTGTTCACACTTGCTAAGAGACAGAAGCATTCCAAGTTACCATCCACAGATGAACGAATAAACAAAGTGTGCTATGTACATAAAATGGATTATTATTTGGCCATAAAGGAATGAAATTCAGATACACAGGACAACATGGATGAATTTTGAAGATGTCATGTTGAGTGAAATAATTAAGACACAAAAGGTCAAATATTATATGGTCTGTGATATGAAATAAGCAGAATATGCAAATTTATAGAGTCAGAAACTAGAATACAGGTGGCCAGTATCTGGGGGAGGGGGAGGGAATGGGGAGTTCATGCTTAATTCATAGATGGTAGCACAACATTTTGAATGCAATTAACACCACTGAATGATATATATGAATGTGGTTAAAAGGGGACATATTAGGTTGTATATATGTTACTAGAATAAAAATTTTAAAATAATCCATAGGGCTGTCCATCACGTAAACTACGGGACTATAGTTAAAAGTATAATCACAGTTATGTTTTTTATCAATTGTAACAAAGGTACCATACTAATGCAAAATGTTAATAATAGAGAAAACTATGTATGTGGGGGGAATATGTAGAAACTCTGTATTTTCTGCAGTTTTCCATAAACTTACAGTTTCTCTAATAAATTAATTATTTAAAAAAAGGAACAATGGAAGAAAATTTCCTTGAGCTGAAGAAAGCTGTAGGTATTCAGTCTGGAAGGGCCCACTGTATATTAAACAGGATTAAGTAAGCATACTAAACCATATTTTGGTAAAAATTTAGAATGCCAACAATAAAGAGAAAATCGTAAGAACTTCAAAAGGGAGAAAACAGTATTTCTACAGAGAATCTGACTGATGCCAGACTTATCCCCATCACTGGATGCTAGAAGACATTATTTTTAGAATACTATCTTTAAAGTTCTGAGGAACAAGAAAATTTAAACTACAAGTTAATACCTATATAAACTACAGATATGCTTCCAAAATAAAGGCATTCTAGAATATGAAAGGGCTCAGAAAATCTTCCCTGAACTCCCTACAAAAAAATTACTGCAAAAACATAAGAAAGAAATTCAAGAAAATGTTGACACGAATTAAAGGAACCATGGCAACTAAATATGGACCTGAAAGGGAGAATAAAACTAGAAGCAAATTAAAGAGTATCCATTAGATATTAATGGTTGGAAGATTTTCTTTCAATTGGAAAAGTTTTAATATCATAGCGATGAGTTTTGTCTATAAAGGGTTAATGGTGAAAATATTTACACATAATATTGGAAGCTCTGAAATTGACTTTCAATTTTTATCAACCTACAAGAAAAGATTTCATTATATTTCAGAATAGAATACATGTATCACAAGCCATAACAATGTAAAAGCTATAACCTATCAAGCAATAATTGGAAGAAAGAGCAGGAGAAAAGTGATAAGAATGAAGTGAAGAAATTACATTAATTTCCTTATTTTTTATACTGTAGAGCATACAGACATTACACCTTATAAATCAAGAAATAGAAGTATAAGGATTTTACTTAAAGTTGTCACAATAACCACTAGAATAATTTTTAATGAATAAAAATAGGAGAAAAGGAATAAAAAGAAACTAGCTAGATGGATGGGTAGACAGACAGAGATAGATGGAGTGAGGGGAGAGAAAGGAGAAATAGATAAACTGTTTTTTATCACATAATAAAAGGAAAGCAACAACAGTAAGCAGTACTATTTTTGCTAGTGAAAATTCTCCAAAGCTGAAACATACTTAAAAATTCCTTTGAAAATAGAAAATTTTGCCTACCAACACAAAAATAGATACCAATTTAAACAAGAGCATAAGCTGGAGTTTTAGGAGAATAATAACAGCTCTAAGGCAGCCCTAAACAATCAATGGCAACACTGCCCGGATTTCCCTAGTGAATTCTTTCCTAATATGTTATAAAGTTCCTTTTTCCCAAGTATGCCGTGTGTTTACGTCTATCACACACAGCAGCACAGCTACACCCCACCCCACCTGAGGGAAAGATCTCCTCAACACTGCCCACTCGCATGTACTTACAAATACTTCACTCTGCACCAGGATCAAATCCTAGCAGACCTTAATCCTTTTCTAGCTGTTTCACACATAAGTTGGGTTTGCTCTAAACATTCCAAATCAAACAGAAAACAATACTGCTTATATTATATTTCTTAAGCAACAAAAATTATAAAGGTGAGTGTTGCTCAAAAATCATTGCAACAAAGTTTCCACTAATATTTAAACAAACGGGAGAGGGGGATTGGGATTTTTATTCCCTTTAGGAATAAGGTTCATTAAACGGAACTGAATATCTCATGGTTGCTATGAATATGACATACAAAACACTACTCAGTGAAAATTTTTGAATGACATTAGTGGAAATTTAGTTAAATGGCAGCACCTCTGTTGTTCTTAGCAGTGTGGTCCCCTCATTAGTGAGAAAATCTCACCCACCCAGAAATGCTTCTGTGAGCTGCTTCCCTGTCCTATTCCTCTAAGGCCACCACTATGGCCAAATTGGGGCTGAGGAGGTTCCACTATTCCAAATTTTTTTTTGCATGGGCAGGCACCAGGAATTGAACCCGGGTCTCGGGTATGGCAGGTGAGAACTCTGCCACTCAGCCACCGTGGCCCACCCAACTATTCCAAATTTTGTTAAAAGTTTTTTTTTTTTCTTCAAATTGTACCACTTTAATTAGTACTATCTAGCCTCCTGTCTCAGTACAAATTGCACAATATAAATTAGCTGCATAAATTTCTCACACCTAAAGGTAAATCTAGCCAATGTCTGAATCACAATTTCTTGGCAATAGAAGGAAATTAACTATGAAATTGGGGAAAGGAGAATTTGAGTTAAAATAAGTAGCCAGTATTAATAATGATGAAGTTTTGTTTCAAGCGGTTGTAAAAATATGAGTACCTTTAAAGATATGGCTTTCTAAAATACAGTCTTTGTACTGTCAAAATATTATAAATATTAATTTGAAAGAAAAATTGAAATGCTACTTTAGCTTCCCATAGAATGTTAAAAATTAAAGCAGAAGGGAAAATCGTGACTAAGAAAAGAATTAATTCATGATCTCATAAAAACATTAATAATTGGAAAGATGCTTTTCAAATGTAACAAAAATATTATCCCCACTTAGCTTATTTTTGTTAAGCTAGAAAAAATTTCAATGAAAATAGTATATGGAAATGTGAACCAAGATGTATTTTTTTAATTAATCCCCAAAATATTTGATTATTCCCTGTCCCCTCTTCCTCTGAAGAGCCAATGAACTTTCTACAGCCTGCCATTCTTCTGGCTTATAGCATTAACTACAGCTTTTATAAAAAGGGTCAGATTAAAGTTTAAAATGTTTAAAAAAGAAATGTTTCTCTTTCACTTTTAAGTCAGAATGCAACTGAGACACTACCTTATTAAGACTATGTGTCAGAGTAAGTACATGGACTTTTTAAAAAATGAATGGAAGAGAAGATGGGTTGTTATCAATGTATTTATCTTTTGTAGAGCTCTCCCTAAAGAGAAAGTTCTCTAAAATTAGTTATCTTTAGTCACAGGTATTTTGATTGTTAGGCTAGCTTACTAATTAGGTTTATAAATCCTGAAAATTTTCTGGATATGACAACTCTTTGCAGTGATTTTAAGATGGAATCAAGCCCTATTTCTAATTATTACTCAACTAAATTTTCCATATGATGTGAAAATTTTTAAGTAAATGAAATTATTGATGATATATGCTACACCAAAACATCTGAGAACACACATATTGCAGTAATAGGTGCCATGAAAAAAACGCTCAGGTAGATAAACTGACAGGTAGGCAGAAAAGGCAGCAGAGAGTTTAAGCATTAATTGGAGAACTAGTTCTGCTGTCAAACCCTACTGTTCAGACCCATAAGAATAAGCAACAATTACGTGCCCCAAGGGAAGTAGTAATGGGGTAGCTTAGAGTGCTGCCTTTTCTGTATCACATCAAAGTGTACAGAATGAATCTATATGGAAGCATTATGTTTTTATATAGGAAGAACATAAAAGATATTAATTGCATCTCTCCTATTTGTAACTCAAATTATAGTGGGTGGATCATCAATTCATCAACAAACAGAAGAAAGCACATATCTTATAGTTTATTCAACAGGAAGTATTGGCACAACTGACTAGCTTTTTGGAAAAAATAAAGTTGATTCCGTATCTTATACCTTACAATTAAACATATTCCAGATTGCTCAAAAATTTAAACAGCAACACAAATAATACAAAACAACAGCCAAGATGAAACCATGAAAATTCAGAATAGGGAACTTAACAAAATCAAACTGATCAAGACGATTCTGAAGATAAGAGAAAAATTAAAAATTCATACAAGAAAATAGAAACTCTCTGCATGCCAAAAAAGTTGATCAAATGAAAAATTGAGAAAAAGTATTTGTGACTTAGAGGCAAAGAGATAATTGCCTTAATATATAAAGGTTTACACAAATTAAGAAAAAATAACTCAGAAAAAATAAGCAAAGCACAGGAACAGACAGTTTGTAGAAAAAAGAAACCCCAATGATTCAAGCCTATAGAAAGGTTTTCTTCCTCACTCATAACGTGCAGAGAAATGCACATTAAAACTGTATCACTTTTCTTTTACTTATAAGATTTACAAAGGCCTAAGAGTTTGAAAACATACTTTTATCAAAGAGAAAGATACTTTTCTACATTGCAGGTGGAGAGTAAACTAAACAGTCTCTATAAAGAGTAGTA
>PVIY010019337.1:0-46001 GCA_004026745.1 Myrmecophaga tridactyla
TTTTATTTTTGTGAAAAATAACACATATACAAAAAAAGCTATATATTTCAAAGCACAGAACCACAATTAGTTGTGGAACATATTTCAGACTTTGACATGGGTTACAATTCCACAATTTTAGGTTTTTACGTCTTGCTGTTCTAAGATACTGGAGACGAAAAGAGATATCAGTTTAATGATTCAGCATTCATATTCATTTGGTAAGTCCTATCTTCTATGGATAATTCCACCATCACCTTTGATCTTTCCAAACTTCTCATTGGGGTTGTTTGGGCTATGGCAATTCTAAATTTCTGATACTAAAAGGGTCTGTCACTAATATGGAACGAATATGGGAGATGGAACTATCTGATATTCTGGAGAGGCTGGGCTAGCTTTTAGGACTTATCTGGACCACGGGACCCATCTGGAGGTTGTAGGTTTCTGGAAAGTTTCTCTAGTACCTGGAACCCTTGTGAAATCTTACAAATTGCCCTAGGTGTTCTTTAAGATTGGCTGGATTGGTCCTGGTTGGGGGTTGGCAGGTTACGATAGGTAGCAAAATCTACCTGAAGCTTGAGTAAGAGCAACCTCCAGAGTAGCCTCTCGACTCTGTTTGAACTCTCTCTCTGCCACTGGTACTTTATTAATCACACTTCTTTTCCCCCTTTTGGTCAGGATGGAATTGTTGATCCTATGGTGCCAGGGCCAGATTCATCCCTGGGAGTCATCTGTTGGCTCAGTTTGTGATTCTGTTGGAAGTTTCTTTTTGCTCTTCCAAGACGTTACATCCTCTAGCTTCACCTTCACCAGAAATAAACCTGATATTTGGCATTCTCCCTGCTACTCCATTCATGCTATCTAAATGTGTTCAGAAACCAATGGAACCTGGAGACAGGGACATTTATTAGGTGTCCTCTCTGAAATCGTTCCAAAAAATATAGCTTCCTTTTTCTACTCTTAGAATGCCCTTTTTCTTCAAGTTTTTGTGATAATATGATCCAGATTACTTTTTAGATACCATAATGCTTTTATTAAACTAATATATCCAATATTTACATAGTCTCTTAAGAATGGATGCAGTTTTCAATGGATATAGAATTCAAATATTAAAGTGACTTAGCGTATATAAATGTGGAACCAAATGTTATCTATATGCATCATCTAATTTAATCCTTCCAACAATACTATGACTTAGATACCTTATTAACCCAATATAACAATGCTTAATTGGCTTAAATTCAGTTCCTTGATACCACTATTTACCTTTTTTTTCCAAGACAGCTCCTGGAAGTATCCTCTAATGCTGTGGCTTCCATTCATACATGAATAGCTAGATTTGATCTAGAATTGAAAGCACAACATGATACTTAAAAGAACCTTCGTATTAGGAATGACAGAAAATATAAATAATTTAAATGTATTTATTAAAAAACAAACCAAGACAAAAAAAACACCTAACTCTCAGATTGGGCTATAAATACAAAATTCAACAATATGTGCTTATCAGAAACTCATAATAAATGTGATTCTTCGATCTTCATAATAAATGTGATTCTTCTATCTTCAACTTCCTGTTTTTATTTTTTTCAGCAATGCAAACAGAAGGTAAGCTAGGATGGAGATACTGATTTCAGACACAATAGAAATAGAATGAATGGTTATTTTATATTGATAAATGATCGAACTCACAATGGAGACAAAATTGTTGATATTAATAAGTTCAATAAACAGGTTCATAATACAAATACACTCAGAGTTCTAAAAATGCCCAGTTATGCTCTTATACATTCCCTCCCTTTCCCAAAATCCTGTTGAAATCACCAGCCTATTAAATAGTGAAAATACTTTAGAGCTAGCACATACTTGGTATTGGGTTTCCTTGTTGCTAAAGCAACTCCCATGCAATCGGCTGGCATAAACGATGTGAATTTATTGGGACATGGTTTTGAGGGGAGTAGAAGTCCAAAGCGAAGCATCATTATGGCAATGCATTCTTCCCAACGACTGCTGTGCTGGGGTAGCTGCTGGCAATCCTGAGCCCTTGGTTTCTTTGCCATGTGGCAACACACATGGTGGCCTCTCTTGTCCTCTCACTTCTCTTGTGGGTTCTGTTGACTTTCCCCTTCTGGCTGCTCCCTCTGTGGCTTCCTCTTTTTCTGAATTTCATTCTTCTTATAAAGGGCTCCAGTGTTAGGATTAAGATGGACCCTGATTGTCTTGGACCACACGTAAAACTGAAGTAAACTCATCAAAAGTTCCACCTTACAATGGGCTCACACCCACAGGAGTGGATTAAGTTTAATAACATGCTTTTATTTTTCTGGGGTACATACTGTATCTTGAGGAATCCTGTTTTGGGCTTCAAATAGTTCCAGCAGGAATCACTGCAGCATCGGTGTTGAAAGGAACCTTGCTTTTGCTGCCTCCATCCTTATGAGCTGACATCCTCTACAGATATTTGAAGGACTCAGAAGGTCAAAGTTAGGGAATTAGTCTGAGCAAACAAAGCAAATATTCTCCAGTGAAACAGAGTTCCTAGAGAGAATTAAAAAAATCTCAGAGAGAAAATCCAAGATCTCAGAGGGAAAATCATGAAATGTAAAAAAAAACACCCAACTGGGATAGGTAATATATGTGTAAAGATTCTTCTGATCGTGAGGGGAAACCCTACTTGAGCTTTATGTCCCTATTATCTCCAGCTGTGTAACAAACCATCCTATTCTTAATGGCTTAAAACAACAATTACTGTTATCTGCCATGGTTTGGTGGGTGGATTGGGTACACTTCGGTGTTTCTTGCTTGGGGCTGTCATGTGGTTCTAGTCAGACAGTTGTTGGGGCTGGAGTCATCTGAAGGCTCCCTTGGGTGGCTAAGATGGCCAGGGCACACTCACACGGTTGGCAGCTGATGCTGATTACTGGCTGGGCATGTGGCTGTCAACTGGTGTCGGCACTGGAGTGCTTACACATGGTCTCCTCATAGAGCTAGGACGTCTCATTGCTTGGCAGCTGGGACTTCAGGAGTGTTCTAAGGGTAAGCAATGGAAGAGGACCATCTATTAATTTGAGGACAAAATTCCCCAAGTAATGGTCCATCTTCTTTCCTGGTATTTGATTTGTCTTGAGCTTTGTGTGGATTAAGTTCTTGCTTTCCCCTCTAGCTGCTGACAGTGGTATTACCTGAGGACATTTAGTTCTGAACAGAACTGTTCTGTTTTGGGCTGTGCCTCAGAACTTGAGGTGGACAATGGAGCACTTAGAAGCAGAAAATACAAGAGCAGCTTTCTCCTTGTGACCAGTTTTGCCTGAAATCCAGCATAGTCTACCCTGCAATCGGCCAGGTGCCCCAACCATGGTAGGTTTCTTTGTTTCCCAGGACTTGCTCATGAGCTTGTTCATGGACTTCCCAGAATAGGCTCAGGAAAGCTGAAGTCAGATGAGGACAAAGGGACTTTATTTAATATATCTTCTCATAGGAGGCTTTGACAGTAAGAGTAATAGTACCCTTTCCTTAGCCAGCTAAGTTTGTGTGCTTGTTATTCAGTTTTTTAAAAGCTATGGGATATATTGTTTTGGAATTCCAATGTAAGATTTAACTTTATAAATAAAAATAAGAAAATTATAATCAGTATTCTAACTTTTGTGCTAATCTCTTGCATGCTGGCAGGAAAATGAGATGCTATTAGCCAGCACATAATGTTCTCTATTTTAATGTGGGTAGTGGATATTCAAGTATTAGTTTTATTATTCTTTAAATATATATATGTGGCATACCCTTTTTAGTTTGCTAAAGCTGCCAGAATGCAATATATCAGAAGTGGACTGGCTTTTACAAAGGGGGCTTAGTAGGTTACAAATTTAAAGTTCTGAGGCCATAAACATGTCCAAGTTAAGAGAAAGTTAAGAGAACATGTCCAAGATGAGAGACATGTTATTGTCTTTGAAGAAAGTCTGCTGGCATCTGGAACACCTCAGTTAGCTAGGAAGACATGTGGCTAGCATCTGATGGTCCTTACTCCTGGTTCGTTGCTTTCAGCTTCTGATTCCAGTGGCTTCCTCTCTAAGTATCTGTGGGTCCTTACTTAGCTTCCCTGGGGCAAACTCTAAATTTCATCTCTTAGCTTAGCATTTCCAAACAACTGTGTCTGCTCTCTGTGTTGATTCTGAGCTCTATGTTTCTGCTTTTTATTTTCTTCATGTTGGGGTCCAGGAAAAAGATTAAGACCCACCTTGAAGAAGCGAGATCACATCTCCATCTAATCTAAAGGTCTCACCCACAGTAAGTCTGTCCCCACAAGATCGGATTAGAAGAACATGGCTTTTCTGGGGTACATAACATTTTCAAACTAGCACACCTTCTATATGAATGGTGTGTATTTCATTACAAAAAAAAAGGACAATGATTCTCAAACTGCTTTAAAATTAAAATTTCTTTCTTTGACATTTCAAGAGACCACACAGAAAGGTTTTCTATGGTTATGGGGTTGACCAAATTTTCTACCTCTTGAGTCATTTAAAAAAACATTTTTTAGAAAAGCATCTGTTTCTGGTAGATTTTAGAATTTGTCCTAAAGTTGTATGTATAATTAACTTCCTCTAGATTTTCAAATTTACTTTGAAAGATTTGCAAAGTAATTTAATAAGTTTCCAGAGGGTTGCAAATATAACCACAGATACAGAAATAAAAGAGCATCTTCCTTTTGTATCTATTTTTTATGCATATATTCAGAAGTGTTTTTATATAAATGCCAGGATAAGATGCTATATATCACACAGAGAATTTTCCAGGCATAACAACAGTGTGAATGAGAGCCCTCAAAAGGGAAGGAAGCACTGGGAGGAGACGCATTTGGTCGAGGCAGTTAGTAGGTGGGTGACAAGCATGAGACGAGGTTGGAGAGGTGGGCACAGGCCAGGGCACCCAGATATCTCTGAGAAGGATTTTTTATTTCATCCTAAGGGCAATGGAACTCACATTGTAATATCAATAAATATAGATATGCCTTATTATGTTTAATGGCCCTATGATGCATCTTGTATGATATACAACTATTTAATGAAAATCCTATTAGTGGATATTTAAGGCTCTGTGAGCCTTTTGCTGTCTTAAACAATAGTGTGATGAGCAACTGGATATATACAGCTGAGTAAATTTTTGTGATTATTACCTTACAATAAATTTCTTGAATGGGGTTGGTGAGCCAAATTATGCACATATTTTAAATGCATGTTGATATTTATCAAACTGGCACCCATGATGGGAAAAGTATAAATCTGTACTATCTTTCCGGGAGGTAATCAACCTTATCAATCGGATGCCATCAGTACCTTACATCCCAGGCATTGACTGACATAATGATGGATGTAAAGATACCACTTTGGTTTTAATTTGAGGTCTGTGGCGTGCAGCACCATTTCTGCCCACTTCCATTCTTAATCCTTATTTATTAGGGACTGGTTTCTGGAGCCTGTATTTTCACAATACCTTTCCCCTTTTCACATCACTGAGAGGCCTTCCGGGAAGATTTGGAAGATGCCCAGGGAGTAAAAGCCATTATTTTATTCCTGGCAGAAGGAGGGAGAGGTGCAGGCTTTGGCAGACTGAAGGAGACGAGGGTTTGGCAGAGCCGCTTCCACTACAGTGAGAGGCCAAAGGGACTGGGGAGTCGGGGCACTGATAGACTCTGTTTAATGAATTACTATGCTCCTTCCCACTGTTGGAAATTGTGGCTAAAACTTCCTGTAACCCTCCAAGGAACAACATAGGATGTGCCATATGAGGCATGGAAAAGGGGAGTATAATTCTATTACATTCCATGGCCCATTTCCCAGGAGGAATAACTGCCTTGCAACGCAAGTTTTTGTGCCAGAGCCACAACGGAGAAGTGGGTTCCCACAGAAATGCACAGGGCAACTGCAGAAAGCAAGACCTAAGTGTCACAACCGAGACAAGGTGGTATCAGGTTGCCTCCATATAATTGCAACATCAACAAGATGAGAGTGTGTGAGTTGGGGCAAAAAAGATTACTAAATTCACACTCCAACATTTACATCTTTTTAAATCTCTGGATTTCTTCCTCCATACTTTATTAAAGAAGTTTACTTAAGGTAACCCAACATTAAACTTGTGGGTTAAGTCAACCAATTGATTTACTGCTAGCTACTCAAGAGAGATTAAGTTTGGACTATTACAGTAACTTGCTCTATTACTGATCATTTTGGACCAATGCAATTTAAAATTTTTTCTTCCTTGGTCCAAAACTCTTACAATCTGTTTCCATGCACTTGCCTAGGTTTTTCTACTGCTGTAACAACAGAAACTAGCAATTCTGACAGGATGGAAGCTATTGCTTCTTATATTTCACCTTTGTTTCCTGGGTATGCTTGGCCTTGTCTAGTTTTTGAGGAACTGAGGATTGGTGGAGGTGGGATTTGTGGTGTTTCTGGGCCCCTTGGCAAGGTAACATCCTCGGAGAAGTCAATACAGGATCTTTACATCAAGGGGAGAGGTGAATCCTCAGACAGGTGAGAAGGAGCTCCTTCTGCATGTGTTCTGAGCTACTTCTGGAGTTCAGTGGGATTTGTGGGTTCATGACTGATTTGAATATAATAGTATCCTGAGAATTGGAATGAGTCACTTGAATGAATTTTATTTTCATGTAAGAGTCCTGATGTGGATATTAAGCTAAGTTTTGTGGTTATTTTTCAACATGTTCCTGCCAAAATCTGGGCTTGATTTTGCAATACATTGATCCTATACCTACTAGAGAAGAGATTCTTTAGGGAAGTCCTAGAAGCGCTCTGATTCTCTGACAATGCCTTGCAGTGAAAATTTAAAGGTCTAGAGTTGTCATTTTCTTTTTGTAAGCTCTTTTGAGCAATCAAAAATAGCTAGACAGCCCCCCCAAATATTTTTTGGTCTTAAATACCTTATAATTCGGGGTACGCAAAAACATAAAACCACTCTAGGTACTTCAAACATAAATGATTTAATTCAGGGAATCACCTACTCAGAAAACCACTTTAAGAACTAGAAGGACAAAGGTTAGAGGGACAACTTCTAAATCAAGTTCATTGCTATACAGTCAGAGAGTAGCTGCCAACTGGAGTTTAGGTTCATAAAGAAATCACTAAGAATATCACAGGTCTTCCACAGGCAAGATATTAAGGGAACTTGGAAGACACCACAAAAGCTCAAATTTGGCAAGCCTATGCATTAGAGATGAAGAAATGGATTCTGTTTCAATTTCACCTTTCAGAGCCTGCATGAGTGCTTCTCATTAGCAGAACTGTATCTAGAACCCTGAAAGTAAGGATTTCTAGACAAATATAGCTACTAGACTTCTAGGCCCCTACTGGGAAAAGGAGAATGAATTTTGATTGTCCTCCCCCAAACAAACAAGCTTAAACAATAGCCAGCACAAAACATAACAAATATGTTCCTACACTTGTTGGCTTTCAAATGTCGAGGTTCTGAAATGGTGAAAAAATTCCTTTCTTGGCAAGAGAATTGGATAGGAAAAGAACTCTGATCTTGGACTTTGATTTATGCAAAAATATAGAGAGATAATTGGGTTAAAATTAGTGCTCAGCATTTGCGAAGTTTTGAAAGTAATTGTTTAGAAAGATGCCTTCTCAACAATCAATTGTAATACTTAATTGGAGACATGAAATTTCCATTGCTAAATTTGTGAGATGCTTATTTTAGAATCTTCTATTTGAAATATGTTTGTGTCTTAGCCAAGTAGGATGTTTTATAAATCCTTTATTTCCTTAGCTATTTACTTGGAAACTATGTGATTTATGGCTTCTATGCATGCTAGACCAAAATAAACTCTGAATAATTGAAAAAAAGAGATATAAGATAAACCATATTCTTTATATTTAATAATCAAATTTATTTCTAATTTGATTTCTCCTTTAGGAAAATAAATTATTTTACATAACAATCAGGCTTGTATGAGTGTATGGGCTTAGAAATCATCAACAGAGAAAAGCTTTGGGGCTCAGTACATAAAAGAAGGAAAAACAAACAAGTGAAAATGCTTGCAAATTTTAACACTTTTGTCTGAGTCTACTGCCTCTCACTGAAAAGGGAATGGTTTAGAAACATTATAAAACACTAATTAAGAAAATATTAATTACCACTAGTTTAAAAAACAATTAGAAAGTGAAAAAATACATGGTAAATACAAGTAGGAGATATAAGAAATTTAAAATTAAAATTTAAGAAATTTCCTTACCAGATGTTGCTAATTGCATTAGGGAAAAATTATTTTTGTAGTAAAAAGTGCTAATGGGATTTAAGTCACTAATTTCACCTCTGTAAATAACTGTGAAATTGCAAAAATACAAAGTTGAATTGCAGGTATGCTCTATTATAAACCATACAAAAATTTAGATATATGCACCAAAGGCAAAATTTAGATATTTTCACTAAAGGGGAAGTAATTTCCTATCACTGTAATTTCAGAATTTTGTCATTTCTTTTCTATAGAAATCCAAGGTTATATACCGCATTACTACTATTGGATTGCAACAACTTGGCTTTTGAGGACTTAAGTACTGTAAATAGTACATGGGTTATTTCTAAAGAAAATTGGATAACTTTTTAAATTGCAAGGTTTGACACTTTCCCCTAAAATATTTATATTAAGTAAATTTTGGAACAGTTCTGATTTCTTCATATCACTATCTCTCCTTCTACAAAAAACTCTGACAAAATTTATTTTAACACCAGAATTTCCTGGGCAAAAAAATTGAATATTTAAACTTATAAAGATATGAATTTATCCTTAATATGGAACAACCTATAGATAAACTATCCAGACTCTCAAAAAATTCCAATGCCATTAAAAAATGATGAAGGGGATGTTTCAGATCAAAAGAAACTAAGGAGAGGGTGGGCGACAGTGGCTCTGCAGCAGAATTCTTGCCTGCTGTGCCCAAAGCCTGCCCATGCAAACAAACAAAAAAAGAGACTAAGGAGAAAAACGAAAAGAAACTAAAGAGAATAGGACAAGTAAGGACCTCAGAAAACCTGATCCTCCATAAAAGCAATAAAAGCAGTGACAAAATTAGTCAAAATCAACTTTTTCAGAACTCTGGAAATTAACCAATCTGTAGTGTTAATCAATCTGATGAATCTCAGTAAGAACAATGAGCTTTGTGATGTTTTAACTTGTCCTATTCCTATCTTCCTCTCCTCATCTCCATGGTAGCCTTTTGAAAACCAATAGCCTTACAGCTGCAGTAGCTACGAAAACCAGCAGCCTAGAAGCCATTAGAAGGAGCAGGACATTTTGGAGCTCTCCCAAATCCCCATCTCCAGAAAACTGTCATTTAACTTGAAAAGCTCCATTCTCAAGGCTCGCCTTTACTTGACCTGACTCAGCATGCCTAGCATATGCCAAATGTTTGTCAAAAAGAATCAGAGGCAATTGTTTAATGTAGCAGTTGCCTATGAAGGTATTACCAGTTGCGGCTAAGAAGAGGCTGATCCAAAAACTTAAAAGCAAAACCTGTGGATGGAGCTATCTCTGGGGAGATTTGAAAAGCTGCAACATATTCCTGGGAATCTAAAAGGACACATGGAAGTGCAGACCTGCTGCATTCCAGGAAACAATTTTGGCAACATCTGGTAACATCTGAGATCATTTCTCTCTAGTTGACCATGATACTCTATGCAAACAAGAAGTGAAGGTTGATGAAAAATTGTAAACTACCTGCCAGAGTACTGCAGGCATGTCCCAATACACCTGAATATTCCTGGCAAAGGCTGTGAAACTTAGTGGCTCAAGGCACGTAAGGAAATTTCTGTCCAATCATTAGCTGACAAGAAGCAAACTCTGCAGAGATTTCACTGGCTGCACACAACAGAGTACAGACTTTACAAAATTAGTCCAGGAAACTTATCACAAGAGCAAATGGCAACAATGACAACAACGGCAGCAGCTGCAAACAACAACAATAACAAAACCTGGTGGGTGGTAGGGATCTGATTTCCACAGTTGCCATTTATTTAAAATGTCAAGTTTTCAACAACAAAAAAATGAGAAATGAAAAGAAACAGCAAAGTGTGGCCCATACATAGGGAAAAGGCATTAAATGAAACTGTCCTTGATAACAGAGGAAAGATGACAATGAAATTATATTGGAGAAATGTTTTTGCATACTATAAAATTAAATTGATGTACTTTGAGCTAAGATTGTTTTAAGTTACGATGTTTATTGTAAGCCCCAGGGCTACCACTAAGAAAATAATTTTTAAACTATAGTAAAAGAAAGAACAGGGGAATACAAATGGCATACTAAAAAAATCCATTTACACAAAAGAAGGCAGCAATGAAAGAAGTAGGAACAAAAATCATAAATATAGAAGACAATTAGCAAAATGGTAGACATAAATCCTACTTGATCAGTAAAGAAAATTAAATTTAAGAGGACTAAACACTCCAATCAAGGGGCAGAGACTGGCAAAATGGAATTTTTAAATGACCTAATTATATGCTATCTACAAGAGACTCACTTTCAATCCAAAGGCACAAATAGTTTGAAAGTAAAAGGATGAAAAAAGATATACCTTGTAAACCATACTCAAAAGCAAGATAGAATAGATATATTATCAAACAAAATAGAGTTTCAGACAAAAGAATATTTCATAGTGATAAAAGTCAATCTACCAGAAAGCCATCACAATTATAAATATATATGCACATAACAATAGAGCTCCCAAAATGAAAGAATTTAAAGGAGAAACGAAATTATGGCTGAGTAGTTGGAAATTTCAATATCACTTCAACTAGTGCATAGAACAACAAAACAGAAGATCAATAAGGAAACAAACAATTTGACTAACACTTTAAACCAACTTATCCAACAAAAAGAAGTCACAAATTAGAAAAAACTTTGAGATGAATGAAAGCAAAAACATCGTAAGCTATGAGAGGCAGCTAAGGCAGTGCCCAAAGGGAAATTTAGAGATATTAATGCCTATATTAAAAAAGAAATATATTAAATCAATATTCTAATCTCTACAATTTAGGAAACTAGAAAAAAAAGACCAAATTTAAACCAAACAAGATGAAGGAAGGAAGAAATAAAGATTATAACATAAATAAGTGGAATAGAAAACAGAAAACAGGGACGGGACATCAAAACTTCCTTCCAAAGATCAGGAAAATTGAAAATCCTAAGTAGACTGGCCAAAAATAAAAGAGAAGACAAAGAGAAGACTCAAATTACTAAAATCAGAAGTGAATTAGAGAATATTACTAATGACCTCACAGGAATTAAGAAAAGGACTATAAAGGGATAACATGAAAAATCGTATGCCAAAAAATTAGGAAACTTAGATGAAATCCACAAATCAGTAGAAAAATACAAGGTACACACACTGGCTTAAGAAGAACTAGAAAATATGAATACATGTATAACAAAAAAGATAACAAATTAGTAATCATAAATCTTACCAAAATGACAGCTTCATCCCAGATGACTTCAACAATTTTTAAAGAACTAATACCAAATTTTCATAAATCTTCCAATAAATAGACAAGGAGGGAATACTTGCCAACTCATTCTATTAGACCAGTATGCTATTTATTTTGATGACAAGACATCAGAAGAAAAATAAAACCAGAGACTGATATCCTTTATCAATATTGACAAAATAATTGTGAACAAAGTAACCAAAATAAAAACAAGCTAAATAAAAACTAAACCCAGCAACATATAAAAAGGATACACATCATGCTCAACTGGGATCTATACCAAGAATGCAAGGACTAAAACCAAAGTAATACAACATTTAATAGAATAAAAGACGAAACCACATGATCAATTCATTAGCCTCAGAAAAAGCATCTGAAAAAGCTTAATACCTTTTCATGATAAAAACACTCAAACTAGGACAGAAGAGAATGTTCACAACCTGAAAAAGGCCATCTAAAGTCAAACCCACAGCTATTGACAGACTTAACGATAAAGGACTGAATAATTTCTCTAAGATCAGGAACAAGACAATGATGTCTGGTCTCACCACTTCTGCTCAATATTGTACCGAAGGTTCTAGTCAGGGTAAGGAAAGTATATAAAAGTGTACCAGTTTGAATCTGCCGTGTACCCCAGAAAAGCCAAGTTCTTTAATACTCATTCAATATTGCTGGGCGGGAGCATTTTTAATGTTTCCATGGAGATGTGATCCACCTAATTGTGGGTGGTAACTTTTGATTAGATGGTTTCTGTGGAGTTCTGTCTCCACCCATTCAAAGTGGGAATGCTTACTGGAGCCTTTTAAGAGGGAATGATTTTGGAAGAAAGCTTTAGAGCCACTAGAACTGACAGAGCCAACAGAATGGACAGAACCCCAGGAAGCTATTAGAGAAGCCTGGAGAGAGAGCTAGCAGGAATCACCAAGCACCTTTCCAGTTAAGAGAGAGACCCCGAACCTCATCGGCCTTCTTGAACCAAGGTATCTTTCCCTGGATGCCTTAATTTGGACACTTTTACAGCCTTGCCTTAATTTGGACATTTTCATGGCCTTAGAATTGTAAACTTGCAACTTATTAAATTTCCCTTTTTAAAAGCCATTCCATTTCTGGTATATTGCATTCTGGCAGCTTGCAGACTAGGACAAAAAGTCATCCAGATTAGAAAGCAAGTAGTTAATTTATCTCTATTCACAGATGACATGATCTTGTATATAAAATATCTGAAGGTACACACAGACACAAATTATTAGAACTAATAAACAAGTTCATTAATGCTGCAGGATACAAGATCAATATGCAAAAATCAATTGTATTTGTACACACAAGTGATGAACAGTCCAGAAATGACATTAAAAAAGCAATTCCATTTACAGTAGCATCAAAAAGAATAAAATACTTGGGATAAATATAACAGAAGAAATGCAACATTTGTAGAGAAAGAAATTAAGGAAGATGTAAATAAATGAGAAAACATCCCAATTTAATGGATCAGAAGACTAAATATTGCTAATATGGTAATATTCTTCAAATTGATCTGCATATTCAACACAATGTTTATCAAAATCCCATCTGGCATTTTTTTTCAGAAATTGACAAGCTGATCCTAAAATTCATAGGAAAATGCTAGGGATCCCAAATAGCCAAAATGATCCTGAAAAAGAACAGGTCTGGAGGATTAATTTCACAACTTGAAAATGCACTGCAAAGTTAGAGTAGTCAAGACAGTGTCATACTGTCATAAAGATTTTATATATATATATATGTATATATGTAAATGGAATAGAATTAATAAGCTAGAAATAAACCCTTATATTTGTGGTGAATTGACTTTTGACAAGGGTGCCAAGAAAATTCAATGGGAAAGAAAAGTATTTTCAATAAATGCTGCTGAGACAACAGGATATCCACATGAAAAGAATCATGTTGAACTCCTACATATACAAAAATAAATCAAAATGAGTCATAGAGTTAAAATAGTAAAATGCAGAAGAAAACACAGGTGTAAATCTTTGTAACCTTGGGTTGGGCACTGACTTCTTAGGTATGTCACCAAAACACAAACAAACAAACAGGAAGATAAATTGTACTTCATTCAAATTGAAAACTTCTGTACTTCAAAGGACACAAGTGAACAGTGAAAAGACTTCCTACAGGATGGGGAAAAATATTTGCAACTTATGTCTGATAAGGGATTTACACCCAGAATATATAAAGAACTCTTATAATGCAACCACAAAAAAGGGATCCAATTAAAAAATAGGCGAAGGATCTGAACAGTCATTTATCCAAAGCAGATACACACATGGCCAAAAGTACCTGAAAAGATGTTGAATATTAGTCATTAGGGAAATGCAGATCAAAACTACATATGATACTACTTCACACTTGGGAGAACTGCCAAAATAAAAAGGACAAACTAGGAAGCCTGATGAGAATGTGGAGAAATTGGAACCCTATACATCGGTAGATAAGACTGTAAAATGGTGCAGTCATTTTGGAAAATAGTTTAACAGTTCCTCAAAATGTTAAATGTAGTGTTTTTACATGTACATGTTAACCATTCTATAGCTAAAGAAAATGAAAGCACATGTCCACACGAAAACTTGCTCATGAATGGTTAAATCTGCATTATTCATAGTAGCCAAAAATGGAAATAACTTACATATTAAACAACTGATACATGGTCAAAAAATTGATGTTATACATGCAATGGATATTATTTGGCCATAAAATGGAATGAAGTACTGATACATGATACAGCATGGGTGAACACTGAAGATATTAAATGTGAAAAAGCCAGACGTGGTGACATAACTAAGCATGACTCTGTTTAAGTGAAATGTCTAAAAAAGGCAAATGCATAGAGACAGAAAGTAGATTAGTGTTTGCCAGGGTTGAGGAGGTTGGTGGGGGGTAGGGTGGATAAGTATTGACTGCTAATGGTTATGTGTTATTTTTTTTTTTATTAGAGAAGTTGCGGGTTTACAGAACAATTATGTATAAAATACAGGATTCCTATATTCCATTCCACTCTGCATTGATGTGGAACATTTGTTATAATAGATGATAGCACATTTTTATAATTGTACTATTAAGTAAAGTCCATGGATTAACTTAGGGTTCACTGAGCAGTGTAGTTCCAAGATTAAAAAAAAATTATTCTGCTACCTTATCTACAATCTAACATTTCCTCTTAATCACTTCCAGATAAATACTTCTGTGCTGATAATTATGCTCACAAAGTTGTGCTACCATCACCACCATCCAAAACATTTTCATCATTCCACACATAACTTTCCATTCCTGATCCTTACCCTGTCCCCTGGTAGCCTATATTCTAGATTCTGAATTTATGAGCTTGATTATTCTAATTTTTCAAAATACTGAGACTATACAATATCTAATGAGATCTGTCCTTTTGTATCTGATTATTTCTCTCAACATAATGTCTTCATGTCTTTAAGATTCATCCATGCTGTCACATGTATCAAGACTTCATTCCTTTTTATGGCTGAATAATCATCCATTTTATCTATAATGACATACCACATTTTGTTATCTGCTCATCAGGTGATCGATACTTGGGTTGTTTCCAACTTCTGGCAATTGTGAATAATTTTGTGAACATCAGTGTACAAATATCTGCTCCAAATCCTGCTTTAATTCTTTGAGATTTATACCTAGTAGGGGGATTTCCAGGTCATATCATAGTTCTATATTTAGCTTTCTGAGGAACTGCCAAACTGTCTTCCACAGTGGCTGCACCATTTTACATTGCATTTTACATTTAACATCTGCTTTCTGGCCATTGGTATATCTTCTTTGGAGAGACATCTGTTCAAGACTTTTGCACATTTTAAAATTATTTTTCTTTTTGTTAAGTTGAAAGATTTACATATTTTGATAGAAAATCTTTATTGCATATGTGGTTTCCAAATATTTTCTCCCATTGTGTTAAGTTATCATTTTACTTTCATGATAAAGTCCTTTGAGGGACAAAAGTTTTTAATTTTTATGAGGTCCCATTTATCTATTTTTGTTTTTGTTGCTTGTGCTTTGGGTGTAAATCTAAGAAACCATCACCTAATACAAGGTTCTGACAATACTTCCCTGTGTTTTCTTCTAAGATTTGGATGGTTCTAGCATATTAAGGTGTTTGATCCATTTTGAGTTGATTTTTGTAGATAGTATGAGGTAGAGATTCTTCTTTTTTTGCAAATAGAGATCCAGTTTCCCCAGCACCAAGAGGCTATTATTTCCCAATTGTGTGGTCTTTGCTACCTTGTCAAAAACCAGCTGGCCATAAATGTGAGGGCTGATTTCTGAGCTCTAAATTCTATTTCATTGGTGTACATGTCTGTCCTTGTGCCAGTACCATGCTGTTTTGGTTACTGTAGCTTTATAATAAATTTTAAGATTGCAAATGTGAGTCCCCGAACTTCATTCTTCTTTTCCAAGTTGGCTTTAGGCATTCATGGCTCCTTACTCTTATATAAATTTGATGCCTGGCTTCTCCATTTCTGCAAAGAAGGCTGTCGGATTTTCATTGGTATTGCTTTGAATCTATAAACTTCTTTGGGAAGTTTTGACATTTTAATGATATTTAGCCTTCCAATCTTAGACTATAGAATATCCTTCCATTTATATAGAGCTTTAATTTCTTTTAGCAATGTTTTGTAGTGTTATGTGTACAAGTTCTTTACATCCAAGATAACAGTTATTCCTAGATATGTGATTTTTTACTTGCTATTGTGAATGGAATTTTTTTTTCTCGATTTCTTCTTCTGATAGTTCATTGCTTGTGTATAGAAACACTACTGATTTGGGGGTATTGAACTTATACTTCACCACTGTTCTGAATTCATTCATTACCTTGAGGTACATTGTTGTGGTCTTTTCAGGGTTTTCTGTATATAGGATCATATCATCTGCTAATAGAGTAAATTTTACTTCTTCCTTTCCAATCTGGATACCATTTATTTCTTTTTGTTGCCCACTTGCTCTGGCAAGAATTTCCGGTACAATGTTGACTAACAGTGGTGATAGTGGGCATCCTTGTTTTGTTCCTGATCTCAGAGGGAACGCTTTTAGTCTTTCACCATTAAGCAATATGTCAGGTATGGGGTTTTCATAAATGTCCTTTATCATGCTGAGAAAGTTTCCTTCTATTCCCAATTTTCTAAATGTTCTTATCAAGAAAGGGTACTGGATTTTGTCAAATGCCTTTTTTTTTTTGCATCAATTGAGATGATCATGTGCTTTTCCCCTTCATTCTGTTAATGTGGTGTATTACTTTAATTAATTTCCTTACCAGCCTTGCAAACCAAGGATAAGTCCTACTTTATCATGATATATAATTCTTTTAATATGCTGTTGGATTCAATTTGTTAGTCTTTTGTTGGGATTTTCAACTGTTTTCATAAGAGCTATTGGTCAATAGTTTTCTTTTCTTGTGCTATCTTTATCCGATTTTAGTATGAGGGTGATGTTGACCTCATAGAATGAGTGTGGGTGTGTTCCCTCCTCTGCAATTTTTTGGAGAGAGAGGCTACAAATAACAAAAACCAGAAATGAAAAGGGAGACATTACTACTGACCCTGCTGAAAGAAAGACTGTAAGAGGATACCATGAACTATATGGATACTATGACCTCTATGATACCATATGCCAATAAACTAGATAACCTAGATGACATGGACAAATTATTAGACACACACAAACTACCTACACTGACTCAAGAAGAAATAGAAGGCTCCATGCCAGGTCTCCACACCCTCCTGGTAGCCAGTGGTCACGGAACACGCCTCTATTTCCAGAACCTACATTTCCCGACATTAGGAGCGCAACTCAATGAAATGGTTAATTATGTACTCCGTGTAACCGCACTTTGGGCCCTCTTACCACCTGGCCTCCAGCCGGTCTGCCCGCCTCCCGCCTGCACCCACCCGCGCACGGCCCGCACAGCCCAGCCCCGCACGTCACAGAGGCCCTGGGTGGCGTCAGGCGCTCCCTGGCCAGGGCTTTTCATGGGCCGGAAACGATCAGAAACGACGCGGCCTGTGCTGGGCCCACCGGGTCATGCTGTGCCCTGCCCCGGGGTCCTCGTGGTCCAAACCGAGAGCGGGAGAGCCGCCGTCTCCGCCGCAGCCAACCAGAGGAGCGAGCTCCACCAGCTTTGGATAGAAGTCACTGGGCAGTTGAAGACCAGCTGAAGGTATGTGGCCACCGAGGGACGCGGATGTCTCGGGAGCTGTTCCTTTCTCCGAAGGAACTGACAGAGGTCATTGATCTCTCTAGATTAAAAAAATTAAAATACTTATGGCTTCATCATAATAAGCTCCATGGGGTAAAATCTCTAAGTAGAAACGGCTGTCTGACGGAACTATATCTACACAACAATGGACTATTTGATAGACGGCCTTCACTGTTTGCTTTCATTGCATATCCTCATGCAACATCACATTGAGTTAACAAATACGGATGCAACAATGAAGGAATTAAAGGCACTGCTAAATCTGAAGAACCTAAGATTTACATTTACCAGTTTATACTTATATAAGGCCATAGTTAAAATAATGGTAATGCAAAGAATTTTTCCATTTTCCAAGTTTAAAATTGTAAGAGCAATAATGATATCTAAAATACTTAGATGTTACTGAAAATGAAACTAAATCTTATTTTTTAGGACACGATTTTGAAGGAATGGGTTAAAAAAAGATTTTTGCAAAATGATATGGTCTTTCAAATGAAAATGCTGTAAGTAACAAAAGAGGATTTATGTGTTAAACTGTATTTTATAATTTTACCTCAAAATCTATTTTTAAACACATATTACATTATTCCATTTATTTGAAATATCCAGTATAGGCAAATCTATAAAGACAGCAACCTAAGAGGTAACTATAAGTCCCATTAAAAATAGGTTAGTGGCAAAAAAAATAGGTTAGTGTTTGCTTACAGCTGGGGAGGGTAGAGGGTTGAGTGGTGACAGATAAAGACAGTGTGCCTTTTTGGAGTGATGCAAATATTCTAAAATTGACTGTGATGATGGTTGCACAACTCTGTGAAAATATTAAAACCCATTGAATTGTAATTTGGAAAAGTAGAAGAAGAAATAGAAGCTCTCAACAACCCAATTACTATTAAAGACATGGAATCTGTAATAAAACCTCCTAATAAAGAAAAGCTCAGGACAAGTGAGATAGCTTCACAGGGGAATGCTACCAAACATTCTGAGAAGATTTAACTCTAATTCTGCTCACACTGTTCCAAAGATTGAAGAGGAGGGAACACACACTAATTCATATTATGAGGTCAACATGTTTCTCATACCAAAGCCAGATAAAGATACCACAAGAAAGCTATAGATCAATCTCTCTCATGAATGCAGATGTAAAAATCCTCAACAAAATACTAGCAAACTGAATCCAAACATATTAAAATAATTATGTGTCTTGATCAAGTGGGACTTATCCCTGGTATGCAAGGTTGGTTCAACATAAGAAAATCATTTAAAGTAATGCACCACATTAACAGAATGATCTGAATTTGCTAATCAAAAGCTGTGCTCAGTGACTGGCTGTGCCCACTCCTGTTCTTGGGGGAGAGGGTTTCTGTATCCTTTGCTTTCATCAGCAATTATCCAGGGACTGGTCATTATGGCCTGTTGTGAGAGTGGTTGCTGCATGGAGGCTGCAATTTACAGTTCTTTACCATAATTTATCTGCTTCTTCCTCCTGCTCTTCCCTGGATTAGGTACAGTATCCTTTTGGATTCTGGAGTTTGAAATAGTTGTTTTAGATGGTTCCTGCTTATTTAATAGTTAGTGGGAGGATTGAATCCTGGCTTTCCCTACTCCACCATCGTCCCTGGGAGTGTCTTCTACATTTTCTTTCTAGGATGATGAAAAATATTGTAAAATTTGATAGTAATGGTGTTCACAAAATCTATGAATGTACTAAAGCCCACTGAATTGTATACTTTAAAAGGTGGTATTTTACGTTACCTGAATTATAGCTCAATAAAGTTATTGAAAAAAAGTGTTAGAACAGAGAGACTAAAGAGGCATAAACAAATGCAATGCAGAAACCTTCATTGGGAAGAGGACAGGTGAGCACATGAACAAGAGATTAAAAATGTAGAAAAATGCTAATAATTGGTGATTCTGGGTGATGGATACACTGTTCTTTTCCACCTTTCCTATAGCCTTGACATTTGAAAAAAATGGGGGATATGAAAGTTATAAATAAACATTAATGAGAAAAGAAAGATCTGAATTTTGACTTGCAGAACAAAGAGTTAGATGTAAATTTTAGACAAAATTCCCAGAGCCAGTGTTTTCCTGTGCTCTCCTTTTTATTGTTTTATCTAAGTGCATAGACTCTATCTTTTGTTCCACTGTGTTCCCTGGTGCACCCTAGCATGCCTTTATTTTCAGACAACCTGACTATTCTCAGATAATACTGTCAGGGAAAATCATCTGGATCATTTCTCAGTGGAAGTAACTTAAGGTGGTGATCTTGAGTGTTTATAGAAAATCAGCAGGGGTGCATGGTACCCATAATCCCAGGTGACCTCCACTTCTGTTTTGTAGATGCCTTTGAGGTCTTGTATCTCAACCTTTTGTCCCACCTCCAATTTCATCCCAAACGACTGCAGGTATAAACTGCATCACAAAACTGCAGAAATGACCAGAATCCCTTTACAGAAATAGAAAAACAAAACTCAGTGTGTTGTATGTCTGAACTCCTTTTGCAATTTATAGCTCTGTATGGAAAAACTGGAAATAACTAACACAGTAGAAAATTGGGAAGTCTTTTTTGTGAGACTACAATCAACAGGCTCAGACAAGCGATGAAGTAAGCTCACACACCAATTTGGGACTATAATTGACTCAAACCCTAACAGGCCAACTTTCTGATTTATTGCCCCCAGGAGTACAAGACTAAGGAGTGGTGGGGACAGGTGAGAACCACAGGTGAGAATCAACTTCAAGGTAAATTTGGTCATGTCTAGCTTATAGGAATGTGATGAAATAAGAAGCTTAGGGGAAAGGCAATGGAGAGACTAGGGAAAATAAAAATCAAGCATATAGTCCTAATGTGAAAAAAATATACAATATTTCCAAAATGTGTTCGAAAATAACCCACTGAGTGACATTCATAAAGAAAAATGATAAAAGACACCCTACCTATGCAATCATACAAGAGCAACGTCTTAGTCAATTGTTTAGGAGACAAATGAAAAGAGGGACATCCTTAAGTATACACTACATGAGGGTTTAGGAAAAATTTGAGACCCCCAAATTATTGAGAATTAAGAGCTTTTTGGTGAATTTTTTAGTTCCAGAAAGGAACCCAGACCTGGCTCTTCCAATAATAGCTGCTGATGTCCAAAGCTGGAGTTGGAATCCCGCTTCACATTCCAGACCGGTCCTGTGTGACCAGTGCCACTGGAAATATGGGCATGGAAAGACAATTTCTGGAATAATTAGACTTGTCTGGGCTTCCCCATGTGGAAGGATGGAGTCATTGTACCTGCCAGCATAGTCTGGCTCTAGGATCCCTTTTATTGTTGCTTTGTTACAAAGGTCATTGGTGCGAGATACAGAACACTTAAAATATTTGCGTAAGTAGCTATGAAGGCCACAGAGATCTTAATCATTCATATTGCCTTATTATCTATAATTTCATATTGCCTTATTATCTAGAAGGCATGGTTGTCAAATTTGGCAAATAAAAACATGAAATGCTCAATTCAATTAAAATTTTTTTTTAGTGTAAGTATATAACATCTGGGATGGTTATTAGTCAGGGTTTTCTAGAGAAACAACCAGCAGGAGAGATCTGTAAATATACAGATTTATAAAGGTGTCTCATACAACTGTGGGAATGGAAGAGTTTAAAATCCGTAGGGCAGGCTATGAAGCCGGCGGCTCCGATGAAGGGTCTGAACAAATCCCACAGGAGAGACTCGCTGGCGGAAGAAGCAGTGAAAAAGTCTCTCTTATTCCTTAAAAGCCCTCAGCTGGGACGGGGCAAGTGTGGCTCAGTGGTAGAATTCTCGCCTGCCATGTGGGAGACCTGGATTCAATTCTTGGACCCTGCACTTCTCCACCTTACCCAACCCCACAAAAAAGGGTGCCCAACTGATTGGATCATCTCATTGGTGGGAGACATGCCTTAGTTGATTGCAGATGTAATCAGCCATAGATGCATCAACTGATTGATGATTTAATACACCGGCCTTCCAGTTTATCAACCAGCCATATCCTTACAGCAATGGTCAGGCCAGTGCTTGTCCAACCAGACAACTGGGCATCATCACTTGGCCAAGTGGACAAAAAAATGCAACCATCACAGGGACATATACTAAAGCATTCTTTCAGCAATGTTTTCTAGTTTTCATTGTTATAAGTCTTCAAGTTCCTTGGTTAAATTATTCCTAAGTGCTTTTTTTTTCTATTGTAAATAGAATTTTCTTATTTTCATTTTTGGATTGTTAATTCCAGTGGATGGAAATAAACTGATTTTTGCATATTGATCCTGTATCTTGCAGTCCTACTGAATTAGATGATTAGCTTTATCAGTTTTATTGTTTGGATTCTTTAGTATTTTGTATTCATATGATCAGGTAATCTTTGAATAGAATGGATTTTCTTCTTCTTTTCCAATCTGACTGTCTTTTATTTCCTTTTCTTTCCTAATTGTTCTGGATAGAATTTCCAGTAAAATGTTGAATAAGAGTACAAAGAGCAGACATCCTTGTCTTGTTCAAGAACTTAGAGGAAAATCATTCAGGTTTTAGATGGCATTTATGAAATGGAAGAAATTCTCTATTCCTAGTTTTTTTAAGTGTCTTGCAGCATGAAGGGGTATTAAATTTTATCAGATGTTTGTTTCCTGCATCTACTGAGTTGATCATGTATTTTCGTTCTTTCTATTAATGTGGTGTATTACATTGATTAATTACCGTATGCTGAACAAACCTTACATTTCTGGGATAAGCTCCACTTAATCATTGTGTATAATTGTTTAATATGTTGCTGGATTCAGTCTGCTAGTTTCTGTTGAGGAATTTTGCATCTATATTCAAAACGGATATGAGCTCTAGTTTCTTTTTGTTGTTGTTGTATGTCTTTATCTGGCTTTAGTATCGTAGAATGAGAGCATTTATTCCTTATTGTTCTATTTTTTGGAAGAGTTTTGAGAAGAATTGGTGGTAAGTTTTAAAAATTATTTGGTATAATTCACTAGTGAAGACATCTGGTTCTAGGCTTATTTTGTTTGGGGAGGTTTTTGAAAACTGACTCAATCTCTATATATTTTATAGGTCTGTTCAGATTTTCTGTTTCTTTTTGAACCAGTTTTGGTAGTTTATATACTTCTAGGCATTTGTCTATTTCATATAGGTTATTTAAGTTGCAGATGAACAAATGTTTATAGAATTCTTTTTTTTAAAAAAATTCTATAAGGTCAGCAATGTCCTTGCATTCGTTTCTGATGTTGGTAATTTGAATTCTCTTTTTTCTTAGAAAATATAGTTGTCAATTTTGTTGCTCTTTTAAAATAATCAACTTTTGCTTTTGTTGATTCTGTTGTTTTTCTATTCTCTATTTCATGTAGCTCTGCCCTAATCTCTATTATTTCCTTCCTTCTACTAGCTTTGGGTTTAGTTTGCTCTTTTTTTCCCTAGTTTCTTAAGGTATAATTTTAGGTAATTGATTTGAAATCTTTATTCTTTTTCAATGTAGGCATTTATGATTATAAGTTTCCTCTAAATACTACTTTTATGCACACTATAAAATTTGGTATACTGTGTCTTTAATTCCCCTTAAAGTATTTTCTAATTTCTATTGTGATTCTTCCTTTAGTCCACTTGTTATGAATGTGTAATTAAATTTCCACATTTCTGAATTTCCCATTTTCCTTTCTGTTACTGATATCTAGTTTCATTTCATTGCAGCCAGAGAATATACTTCATATGATTTAAATCTTTTAAAAATTTACCATGCGTTATATGTGGCCTAATCTGTGGTCTATTCTGAATAATTATCTATATGCATATAAGAAGGTGTATTCTGTTGTTGCGCCAAGTATGCTATATAAATTGAGTTGGTTTGTTGAGTGTTGAGTCCTCTTTTTATTTATCTTCTATCCAGTGGTTTTATCCATTATTGAAAATGGGGTACTAAAGTCTCTGCACTATCGTAAGTAGTGAAGTCCTGGACCCAAAACAAACAAGAAATCAAAAAACTTTCTAACGCTTTGCAGATTGCTTGTATGTTGGGCACTTCTTCAACTCTTAGCCGTGTTGTTTAGAACTCTGCCTTACCTTCACTTCCTTCCTGTGCAGAGTCTAAAATCAGACAGAGGAGAAAGCTTAGGGTCTTCTCAGGTCTTCCTTGAGCATGTTTCCTGTTCTGGGCATGTGCGTGGCATTTTTGATTCACCACTATATGTGGGGGGTTTTCAAAGCCCTTATTCCCCCAATTTTCATTCTCCAGTCTCTTCCTTCCTGCTCTTTTTGATCTGTCTAATGCTTGCTTGACTGTTATCCCCTGCCCCGGGTGGCTGTGGCTAATACATTTGCCTTTAAATACTTTTGATAAATGCCACCTGGGAACCTACTTCAACCCTGGGGAAGCTCCAAGGTAGGCAAAAAAAAGAAAAAAAAGAAGACAACTTCCAGGAAAATGGCAGAGTAGAGCAGTTTGAGATTAGCCCTGCTCCACGGAAAAGTTAGAGAAGGGACAGGAGGGTGACTGAGGCAGCAATTCAGGAGTGCGGCTGACCTGGGAGAGGCTTCTGCACCACATGTGGCAGCCCCGGTTGCAGAGGCCGAGGAACTGAGAGGCAGAGGGCTGGAGCCTGGTGTGGAGGCGCAGAGCGGCAGGGCCCGCAGGAGCGCATGGACGGGTACATGGGACTAGGAAGTAAGCCAGGCCGTGTTCTTTGGGCGTGCTACCCTCACGGCACAGCCCCAGGACTGGCGACTTACCCCACACTCCATGCACCTGAACCCTGTCACCCATTCCCATTCCCTGTGCTTCAGGATCCCCCACCCCACCAGCCCCAGTGTGTGTATCTGCCCCCCAACCCCACCCCAATTGCAGCCCAACCCACCTCTCCTACACCCCTCCGGAACACTACCTCTCCCTCCCTGTTCCCTGCAGCCTGTTACCAGTGCATAAAGGTTGCATGCACTAACCTCCATACCTAGGCTACTCCTGCCCCCCTGCCCATAGTGTTGCACAGCCTCACCCCACCGTTTTTGAGCTCAGTGCATCCATTTATGGCACTCCCAGGCCCACACATGCGCATGGGCCTCCAATCGTGTCATTCAGTGCTGAGAACTGCATGTTATAGCTGGCCTAGGACTGCGCATGTGCACAGCCCTCAGCCTCACTTCCCAGCTCTGAGAAAGTGCCGACCTACACAGCTGGGTCACATCTGCCCACAATCCATGAAGGCGTAACACCTATCTGCTGCCACAGCTCTCCGCATGTACACAAAGAGCCCTGTGCCTTTGACCAGCACACAACAGGGTTATGTCCCTGAAACTGCTGCACCTGCACAGCTACATCTTCCCTGGCCACTGGGTGCCCATTTTCACAAGCATCAGTGTAACATCCCCAAACTGCACCCATACCTGCCCTGAAACAAATCACTGTACTGAGTGCTCCACCCTTTGCCCTGCTCCCTGATGTACAACCATCCCACAAACACAAAACTTTAGACTACTGAAAGAAATCAGCTCCTAAAGTAAATCAATTAAGATATCTACCTGTTATGAAGACAGCAGATATCACAATGCAGACAGATACAGCCCTGCCTAATGATCAAATTAAAACACCTGAGGAGACACAGACGTTGGAACAACTAATCAGTGTTCATACAACTCTACTTAATAAAATAAGCAGGATAGCAAATGATATAAAGGAGATCAGGAAGACAGTAGAAGAGCACAAAGAGGAATTTGAAAGAATAAATAGAAAAATAGAAGAAATCATGGAGATTAAAGACTCTTGTTGACCAAATAAAAAACATACTAGAGGCACACAGCACCAGATTAAAAGAGATAGAAGAAAGAATAAGTGATATAGAGGACAGGATAATTGACTTCAAAGACTCAAAACAGCAAATGGCAAAAAATATGGAAAAAAATTGAATGGGAACTCAGGGAAATGCTAGACAAAACAAAGTGCACAAATATAAGAATCATTGGTGTCCCAGAAGGAGAAGAGAGCAGTAAAGGGCTAGGAAGAGTAGTTGAGGATATAATGGGGGAAAACTTTCCAACCCTCATAAAGGACATAAATATACAAGTCAAAGAAACCCAAAGAACTCCAAACAGAATAAATCCAAATAGGCCTTCCCCAAGGCACATACTAATCAGCCTGTCAAATGTTGAAGAGAAGCAGAAAATCCTAAAAGCGGCAAGAGAAAAACAATATACTACATACTAGGGAAATCAAATAATACTGAGTTCAGACTACTCAACTAGCATCCTGGAGGCGAGTAGGCAGTGGTATGATATATTCAAGATCCTGAAAGAGAAAGACTTCCAGCAAAGAATTCTGTAACCAGCCAAATTGTCTTTTAAAATTGAGGGAGAGATTAAAGCTTTCACAGACAAGGAAGTCCTGAAAGAAGTTGTGGGCAAGAGACTGGCTGTACAATAAATAGTGAAAGGAGTTCTGCCAACTGGAAAAAAAAAAAAAAGACAGGAGAGGGAGGTCTTGAGGAGGGCACAGAATTGAAGAGTACCACTAACAGTAATTTAAAGAATACAAAGAGAGAGAGGGAAAAGAATATATAGATCTGTCAAGTAAAATAAAAAAGAAAAGATGGTGGAATCAAGAAATGCCTTTTTAGTAATAACTTTGAATGTTAATGGACTAAACTTACCAATGAAAAGATACAGATGGGCAGAATGGATTAAGAAACGTAATCCAACTATATGCTGCTTACAAGAGACTCATCTTAGATACAAGGATACAAATAGATTGAAAGTGATAAGATGGAAAAAGATGTTCCACACAAGTTTTAACCAAAAGAAAGCAGGAGTCGCTATGCTAATATGGGACAAAACAGACTTTAAATGTAAAGACATCATAAGAGACAAAGAAGGACACTATATACTAATTAAAGGGTCAGTTCACCAAGAAGATATAACAATCGTAAATGTTTATGCTCCCAATCAAGGAGCTCCAAAGTACATGAGACAGACATTGACAAAACTGAAAGGAGTGATAGATGTTTCAACAATAAAAGTAGGAGACTTCAATACACCACTTTCCTCTATAGATAGAACAACCAGACAGAAGATCAACAAGGAAATAGAGACGTTAAAAACTTGATAAATGCAGTAGACCTAATGGACATATATAGGTCATTGCACCCCGAAGCACAAAGTTATACATTCTTCTCTAGTGCTCATGGAACATTCTCCAAGATAGATCATATGCTGGGGCACAAAACAGGTCTTTATAAATTTAAAAATATTGAAATTATTCAAAGCACTTTCTCTGATTACAGTGGAATGAAGCTGGATCTCAATAGCCACCAAAGAATGAGAACATTCACAAATGTATGGAGATTAAATAACACATTCTTAAACAACCAGTGGGTCAATGAATAAATTGCTAGAGAAATCAGCAGCTATCTGGAGATGAATGAAAATGAGAATACAACTTATCAGAACTTATGGGATGCAGCAAAGGCTGTGCTGAGAGGGAAATTTATTGCCCTAAATGCCTATATTAAAAAACAAGGAAGAGCAAAAATCGAGAACTTAACAGCAAACCTGGATGAACTTGAGAAAGAACAACAAACTACTCTCAAAGCAAGTAGGAGAAGAAAAATAACAAAGATTAAAGCAGAGATAAATGAATGGGAAAACAAAAGAACAATAGAAAGAATCAATAAAACCAAAAGTTGGTTCTTTGAGAAAATCAATAAAATTGACGGGCCACTAGCAAGATGGACAGAAAAAAAGAGAGAAGATGCAAATAAACAAAATCAGAAATGAGAAGGGGTGTGTTACCACAGACCCTGAAGAAATAAAAGAAATCATAAGAGGATATGATGAACAACTATATGCCAGCAAACTAGACAACTTAGATGAAATGAACAAATTCCTGGAGACGCACAAACAAGCTACACTGACTCAGAAAGAAATAGAGGATCTCAACAAACCAATCACTAGTAAAGAGATTCAATCAGCCATCAAAAATCTTCCTACAAAGAAAAGCCCAGGGCCAGATGGCTTCACAGGGGAATTTTATCAAACATTCTAGAAAGAACTAACACCAATCCTGCTCAAACTTTTCCAAAAAATTGAGGAAAAAGGAACTCTACTTAACTCATTTTATGAAGCTGATATCATTTTAATACCAAAACCGGGTAAAGATGCTGTAAGAAAGGAAAACTACAGGCCAATCTCCCAAATGAACATAGATGCAAAAATTCTTAATAGAATATTAGCAAATCAAATCCAACAGCACATTAAAAGAATTATACACCATGACCAAGGGAGTTTAAACCAGGAATGCAAGGATGGTTCAACACAAGAAAATAAATTAATGTAATACAGCGCATTAACAAATCAAAAGGGAAAAATCACATGATCATCTCGATTGATGCTGAAGAAGCATTCGACAAAATTCAGCATCCTTTTCTGAAAAAACTCTCAGAAAGATAGGAATCAAAGATAACTACCTCAATATGATAAAAGGAATATATGAAAAACTGATAGCCAGCATCATACTCAATAAAGAGAGAATGAAAACTTTCCCCCTAAGATTAGGTACATGATAAGGATGCCCACTGTCACCACTATTATTCAACATTGTGCTAGAAGTTCTAGCTAGAGCAATCAGGCAGGACAAAGAAATAAAAGGCATCCAAATTGGAAAGGAAGAAGTAAAACTCTCATTATTTGCAGATGATATGATCCTATACTTGGAAGATCCTGAGAAATCTACAGCAAAGTTACTTGAGCTAATAAACAAATTCAACAAGGTGGCAGGATATAAAATTAGCATGCAAAAATCAGTAATATTTCTTTACGCAAGTAATGAGCAGCTGAGGAGTTACTTAAGGAAAAAATTCCATTCAAAATAGCAACTAAAAGAATAAATGCTTAGGAATGAACTTAACTAGGGACGTAAAGTATTTGTACACAGAACACTATATAACATTGCTAAAAGAACCCAAAGGAGATCTAAATAAGTGGAAAGACATTCCCTGCTCATGGATAGGAAGGTTAAATATAGTTGAGATGTCAGTTCTCCCCAAATTGATCCACAGATTCAACACAGTGCCAATCAAAATTCCACAACCTACTTTGAAGATCTGGGAAATTAACTACCAAATTCATCTGGAAGGGAAAGAGATCCCGAATAGCTAAAAGCATCCTAAAAAAGAAAAACGAAGTGGAAAGATTAACACTCCCTGACTTCAAAACCTATTATAAAGCCACAGTGGTCAAAACCGCAAGGTACTGGCACAAAGACAGAAGCGTTGACCAATGGAATAGAATTCATAGTGCAAAACTAGACCCCCAAATCTATGGTCAACTGAATTTTGACAATGCCCCCAAATCCTCTGACTTGGGACAAAATAGTCTTTTTAATAACCGGGCATGGAAGAACTGAATATCAATAGCCAAGAGAATGAAAGAGGACCCCTATCTTACACCCTACAAAAAATTAATTCAAAGTGGATCAAACACCTAAATATAAGAACTGGCACCATAAAGCTTCTAGAATAAAATGTAGGGAAACATCTTCAAGACTTAGGAATAGGAGATAGCTTCCTAAACTTTACATCCAAAGCACTAGCAACCAAAGGAAAAAATAGATAAATGCGAACTCCTCAAAATCAAATGCTTCTGCACCTCAAAAAACTTTGTCAAAAAGGTGAAGAGGCAGCCAACTCAATGGGAGAAAATATTTGGAAATCACATATCAGACAAGAGTTTGATTTCCTGTAAATACAAAGAAATCATACAACTCAACAACAGAAGACAAACAATCCAAATTATAAAATGGGCTAAAGATATGAATAGGCATTTTTTCTAAAGCGCAAGTACAGATGGCTCAAAAGCACATGAAGAGATGCTCATTTTCACTGGCTATAAGGGAAATGCAGATCAAAACTACAATGAGATTCCACCTCACACCTATAAGAATGGCTGCTATTAAACAATCAGGAAACTATAAATGTTGGGGAGGATGTGGAGAAACTGGGACATTTATGCACTGTTGGTGGGAATGTACAATGGTGCAGCCACTATGGAAGATTGTTTTGTGGTTCCTTAGGAAACTAAATATCGAGCTACCCTATAATCCAGCAATAGCATTACTTGGTATATACCCAGAAGAGCTGAAAGCAATGACACAAACAGACATTTGTACACCAGTGTTCATAGCAGCATTATTCACAACTGCCAAAAGATGGAAACCAACCAAATGCCCATCAACAAACGAGTAGATCAACAAAATGTGGTATATACATACCATGGAATATTATGCAGCAGTAAGACAAATTGACATCCTAAAGTACATAACAAGACGGATTAGCATTGAGGACATAATGCTGAGTGAAATTAGCTAAACACAAAAGGACAGATACTGTATGATTCCACTTTTATGACTAGCATAAAGGTATAATGAGAGACTTATAATATAGAATACAGGGGACTTAGAGATAACATAGAAGCTAGAGATGGGTGAACCATTAGCCAATGAGGTTGAACTCTAATATAGGGGAATAGAAAGGAGCAAACATGATTCTCTAGTGGGTCTAGAAGTAATATTACCATATTGAAGATGAACAAGATTGAAAGGGGTTGTAGAGTCCTATGTGTCCCACTGACTCACACTAGAAATATGAATGAGTTCTTGTAGGAATTACTTCAAAGATATGATTCTTGTATAAAGATTGTTTAAGTCCAGGGTACAGTGGGAAAACTGCTATTGCATGCTATGAGCTGTGTTCAAAAGGAAACCATCAGCACTACTACAGCAACAGCAGAGGTAAGTAATGGGGTGAAGGACAAGATTTAAGAGGAAATTTAGGTCTCGTATTTGGTGAGGGTGTGTTTATTGGTTTTTTGTCTCTTGGGAATGATGAAATTATCTGAAATTGAGAATGTTGATGGACTGTGGACTTTGGGCCCTCTACATGATGCCCGATGAATGCAGGTGGTTGAAGGATGCACTGATGGAAAAGTAGAATGGCGAATGATGGTGTATACTTATGAATGAAGGCTGTGCTGCTACAAAAAAAGAAATATTGTTGTGAGGCATGCAATGATGTGACTGAACATGTGGGATATTAGATGAAACAAAATAAGGCAGAAACAAAAAAACAGCAATGGTAAGGCCAGCTTTAGAAAATGCTTATAAGAAAACAGAGGCCTAGAGTATAAGCTTTTAGAGCAGAATATTAAGTCCAGAGTGGTGATTACTATTTCTGGATTTTGAGAGGCTGTTATATATGTATAACCCGATATTTAGAGATAAGAATGAAGCCAAACGGGTTGGGGTTAAAGTCATTCAGAATACAGGGATAAGGAAGACAGTGGCTATATTTTTTAGAACCACACATACTCTTTGAGACCAATGGAAGAAAGGTTTATTTGATCTGGAACTGAAATTTTCTGTAGTGCTTAATCTAATTCAACCTATCTGTATAGCTTGTTTGAACAACTAAAACACAGAGAGCAGAGAATGAGAAAGAGGTCCTTTAATCCTGTATATATTATTGTAATGCTTGGAAACATCCTAGAGTATATTAAGCAGATAATCACAAAGTGTTGACAAAGTCCCCTGAGGGAGGGGAGAAAGACTATGGAACTATTAAACCTCACCATCAGGGAATCCCCTGGTACTTTGTCAAACTTTAGAGACACCCAAATCAATAGGCCATGCTCTCGATCATGAAGCATACTCTTGTGAAGCTTATGTAGATAGCGGAGAAGCTTAGACTGCCTATAGGCATGCCTAAGAGTTACCTGGAGGACCTCTGTTGTTGCTCAGATGTGGCCTCAGTCTCTCTAAGCCCAACTCTGCAAGTGAAATCATTGCCCTCCCCCCATGTGGGACATGACATCCAGGGTTGAAAGTCTCCCTGGCGATGTGGGAGATAACTCCCAGGGATGAATCCAGACCTCGCACCATGGGATCAACAATTCCATGCTGACAAAATGGGGTAAAGAAGTGTAATTCATAAAGTATCAATGGCAGAAAGAGTTCAAATAGAGTTGAGAGGCTACTCTGGAGGTTGCTCTTATGCAAGCTTCAGGTAGACCTTGCTACCTATCATAACCTGCCAATCCCTAACCAAGACCATTCCAGCCAATCTTAAAGAAGACCCAGGGCAATTTATAAGATTCCACAAGAGTTCCAGGCACTAGAGTAACTTTCCAGAAACCTACAACCTCCAGATGGGTCCCTGGTCCAGATAAGTCCTAAAACCTAGCCCAGCCTCTCCAGAACATCAGATAGTTCCATCTCCCTACCCCATATTAGTGACAAACCCTTCCAATAGCAAAAATTTAGAATTGCCATAGCCCAAACAACCCCAATGAGAGGTTTGGAAAGATCAAAGGTGATGGTGGAACTATCCATAGAAGATAGGACTTAACAAATGAATATGAATGCTGAATCATTCTCTTTTAGTCTCCAATATTTTAGAGCAGCTAGAAGTAAAAACCTACGATTGTGAAATTGCAACCCATGTCAAAGTCTGAAATATGTTCTACAACTAATTGTGGTGCTGTGCAAGGGTGTGAGAATAGAGTTTCAGCAGTCTCATGACACAGGGGTTTGGAATTTTGTTATCAACAATGATCAAGGGACAGGGTTTTTAATGCTTTGTTTATGGAACCATATGTTTTGGTTTGCTAAAGCTGCCAGAATGTAAATATACCAGAAATTGAATGGCTTTTAGAAAGGGAATTTATTAAGTTGTAAGTTCGCAGATCTAAGGCCATAACAATGTCCAAACTAATGCATCCAGAGAAAGATACCTTGACTCACAAAGGACCGATGACTTTCAAAGCTTCTCTTTCAGCTCAGAAGGCACATGGTGATGTTTGCTGGCTTTCTTTCCTGGCTTCTCATTTCAAAATGGTTTTCCCAGGGGCATCTCTAAAGGTCTCTTGTCTGTGTCAGCTCTGAAGCTTTTTCCCAAAATGTTTCCCTCTTCAAGAACTCTAGAAAGCAACCCTACCTTGAATGGGGTGGGTCACATCTTCATGGAAACAACACAATCAAAAGGTCCCACCATAGACAATGTTGAATCAGGATTAAAGAAAATGGCTTATCTGGGTACACAACAGTTTCAAACCAGCACACCATCTATACATTCTCCCACCACCTCCCCTACCCCGAGGAGATTTGATGACCTTTAATTTCTGTCCTGGTTATTGTAGGTGGCTACATGCAGTAATTTATTCTCAATATGAAGGAGGGTCTCGGGCCCTGCGTCTCCACAATCCACCCTCACACAGCAGAGTATGTTGACCAGAGGACAGGCATTGCATCCATATTCCACAATATAATAGACAACAGAGCACTAGGTGTCCCCTCCCCCACAGGGATAACAACCCCACAACAAGATGCCACCATGGCTGAGAAAGGGAATTAAACCACTTCCCAATTACTAGGAGTATGGAGTAAAGAGTTATATAAGGTAGTGGGGACATAGAGCTGTCCCTACATGCAATATCCTGTGAGAAGATTCTTTTTCAGATTTTCTAGTGGGCTGAATTCCACCAGGCTAATAGGGTGTTCTATGCAGTTCATTTGCGGGGGTCACAGTCTAAGGAAGGCCAGTAGTGCCTGATGATGGCAAATCCATGCAAACCCAACACTAGGTTTGATTGTGGGCATTGCTTACTGCTGAAGCCCACTGTAGGAAGGTGTTTGCTAGAGTGCTGTAGGCAAAAATAAAGATATTTATGGGGAACAATTAGGGGTAATATCTAACAATATACATGCTGGAGTTCTTTTGATTGACAAGGTACCTGGCAAAAAAACATCATGGGGAGGTTTTAAGTACCAGGTATTCTCCCCCTGCAAATTTTTAGAGCCTTCCACTGTGACATTGTTAGCCTAGGCATAAGAAGAATCCACATAATTATACATAAGGTTCCTGTGGGAACAGGAGGCCCCCAATTGGTGAACAGGCATTTTTTTTTGCTTGTTGGATTACAATATTTGGGGTAACTCCTATTTCCTAATGGGCTTAAGATTCCCAACCAGTGTGGCTTCATAGGCCAGCACTAAGGCTAAAAGACCTCATGTTCCCCCATTTGTATGGTCTGTGGCACAAGCAATAAAAAATTATTATTATTCTTCCTTTAAGGCTGTAAAGCAGCTGGCATTTTAATTTGTATTTTCAGAGCCTTCATTGATCCTGCCATTAACATTTCAATAGGAGCTGGGGCTGTAGCCCCAGGCTTTGCATTCATTCAAGCCAGCTAAGGTCTGGTCGAGTCTCTTAGTCCACTGCTGCAAGGACCGCTTATCATTTTTCAGCTGTCCCTTTAACAAACCATTCATTCTTTTAATAAGGCCCGCATTTGTGGCATTGTAGGGCAAATGAATTGTCCACATGATGTCCTGATCCGTGGCCCAGGATTGGGCTATCTGCCTAGAGAAATGGGTACCATGATCACTGTCTATCTGTGAAGGCACTCCATACAGAGCTTTTACTTTCTCCAAACATCTGATGGTGGTCTGTCCATGCAAACTGGGAAAGCTAACAACAGTCCTGTAGCTGTGTCCATGGCAGTAAAAGCATACCTCACTCCCCCCAGGAGTGGAAGGGGATTACTGTAATCCATTTGCCACCAGGTCACTGGGGTCTGTGGCCAGCTGATGTTTTTCGTCTGGTGTGGTATCTTATGTGGTCGACACTGGGAACAGATAAGGCACTCTCCAGTGATGTCCACTGGCTGCTAGCACATGACTGGCAGCTGGAATTTCCATTGTTGGCAGGCATCCCAGATGTCTTTCCATGACTCTTTTCCTTAGAGGGGGTGACTTACAACTGTCCATTATTCTTGCATCCAGGTTGCCATCCAGGTCATAAGGTCTTGGTAAAGAAAGTTAGCATGTCTTCTGGCTCATGTACTGTTATTATCCATACTGCTCTGAACTCAGCCCATTGGCTGTTTTGCATAGTGCCAGGCTCCCACCATATAGTGTCAGTACTGGGTTGTACTGCCACAGCTGTCCATGTGGGAGGCTGCCCACTAGCAGACCCATCAATGTACCAAGCAGATTCAAGAAGTGGTACTTGTGCCTACTATAGTGGGCATTTCAACAGCTATTTCAGGTACAGTGACTTTAGTTCTTGAATTTTTTATATAGGACACTAGTCTGAGAATCTCATTCATTTCTGCACTCAGAGGGCTGGTATCGAAAATGCTGCACTGTAGCAGGTAGGCTTTCCATTTGGTCTAGTGCTCATTTGGGCACTGCCAGAGTGTGGCTTAGGAGCCCGTTATTCACCCCTGAACAGGGATGGCTGTTTTCAAGGTGACTTGACATCTTTGTGTCAGTCCCTCTACTTGCAATGTTTTATTTCAGAAGGAAAAAGAATGCCAAAAACACAGAATAATTAAAACTTGTTCTGCTTTATAAAAGAGTAACATCATTAGCCCTATTTCTCATTTTGCAGAGTATTAGGAAAAGATTGTTTCCTATTGGCAGAGGACAGGGTGATGTTGTTTGAGAACCATTGACTTGACAGGCAAGCAAGCATCTTACGATGTCACCCTTGTGGACAGAGCTAATGCTAGTGTGCTCACTGCAGAGATAGCACAGCCAGAGCAGGAGCCAGGCTGTGCCCATCACAGGGCACGTTTAGAAAACGTCTCCAGTTAAGCCACAGGAAAGGGGTTAGATTGCACTATTTTCTGTGCCATAAGGGGCCTTTAGTTATAGCAGTATCATCTGTTATGTAAGGACAAAATGACTGGGAGAAACACCACATTAACTTTGTCTCTAAGATTTGGACTTATGAGCCATTTTCTAGTGCTTCTCTTTATGTGTTAAGTTTATAAGGAGAACACTGAACATCATCTATACCATTTAGAGAGAGCTGGCATGTTTGCAGCGTAGTGGCATTTTCAGTGAGTATCACAAACTACAGTTATCTTTCTAGTTCTAGTGACCTTGACTTTGACTATATCACTCCTTGAAGTGAGATCTGATAAAACCCTGGGAAATCATTGTTATCTACAGGTGTGGGAAAATTAGTACCAGATCATTTAGCAGACCAGCACAAGGTTTCATAGCTCAATTCCACTGACTCCCAGCACCAGACAATAAAGGGCGTTCGACCTAAATAGAAAACTTAGGACTCAATTCCTTCTTCACGGTAACTCATTTTGTCACTTTGAGCAAGCCAACCACCAGATCCATTTTTTCCCTTCTAAAATGGGGATAACAGTTTCTTTCTGTTGATCTCATGGAAAGGAGAGAATAAAATAGTAATGTGCTTCCACACTGCCACCCAGAACCCCCATAGGCGTCTGCGTACCTGTAGGCATTGACAAACTAGAGAAGCACTGGGAGTTCCAAGAAATACTGAAGCCTTGTGCCTGGCTAAGGAAGATTATTAACCAGAGGTTAGTTTATGTCAAGTTGAGTCTTAAATGACCAATAATATTTACTGAAATCACATGAACTGTACTCATCCAACTCTACAGCTATGATTTAATTTGCCAACAATATGGTAAGTCTTGTATTCAGATCTTCATGATTGGAGAAGTCCAGTTACAAGGGTTTCCTGGGGAGCAGCAAAGATTCCTAATGACCAATATGTTTTTCTTGAGGTTCCACCATGTCTCATATCCCAGCCACAGTAAATGTGGTTCTATTACTAAACAGGGGCCTAGAAGAAACACCTTCACTTTTACTCATTTACTAAAGAAGAACCAGCATCCAGAATGTGGCCCTGTTTTATTTTAAGCATCCTGCCCTTTGAAATCCCATCTACCACAATATAGGTATTGTGCTGGTTTGAATCTGTTATGTACCCCAGAAAAGACAACGCTCTTTTAATCCATTCTTGTGGGAGCAGACATATTATGGGTGGGACCTTTCAGCTGGGCTATTTCAATTGAGATGTGATCCAGCCCATTCAAGGTGAGTTTTAATCCTTCACTGAAGTACTCTGTGAAGAGGATAAATGACAGAGAAATCCCCAAAAGCTTAGAGAGAAAACATCCTGAGGGAAGCAGGATCCACAGGAGCTGAATGTGCCATTTTGAAACTAGTGCCAGCAGAGCAGAGGAGGACCAGCATATGTCATCATATGCTTACCCAGGTGATAGAGGAACCCCTGAGGCCAGTGGTCTGTCCTCAGAGAAGGTATCTTTCTCTTGATGTCTTAATTTAGACATTTTCATGGCCTGAGAACTGTGAACTTGTAACCTAATAAATCCCCATTGAAAAAACCAACCCATTTCTGGAAAATTGCATTCCAGCAGCCTTAGCAAACCAAAATATGTGTATCTGGAGCAAATGAGTGATTCTTTAGAGCTTTACACAGATATCTCTTGGTATATAAAGGAAGCATCACCCATTGGGTTCTCAGAAATCACAAGAGCTGTTGAATTAACCAGCATCCCAAGGACAGGGCATGACTCTCAGTGGGCACTGATGAAGAGAGCAGTTTTCCTCATTATGCAGAGGAATTAGTGGAGCATTGTATATCTTCCAATTAAGGGATCGATATGACTGATGATACTCAATAGAGAACTGCACAAGGTCTTGGCTGCCTCTAACAGAATCGTCAGGTTAAATAGAGATTAATGAGGAGGAATTCAATAAAAAGCATCAAGGAAAGTTTCACTGCTTGGCTCACCCACTCATGCACAGTGTTCCATTCTTCCAGCATTTAGCAACCTTCCATGGCGACCCCTTCTTTGGACCTCCCTCCCCACCAGGCAGACCTTGGTTTCCATGGTGATGTGGAATCCCTAGTCTGTTGTTATACCAGTAGAGAGGGCTCAGCCTTCTCTTTTCTGTCTTATGATTTTGAATAAAAAACCCAAGCTTCACTCTGCCTTATTGAACTAGGGCCATTGAATTTATAAGGTCCTCTATGAAGGATATCAAAAGGCTTTGAGGGAAAGGAGAGTCCTTTGTCTGAAGATGTCTGGTTCTGGTAAGACCTTCTTGGGGCCTGCTTCTAGGTCTCCATGGACAAGGGCATTCATGCGTACAGTCTCCTTAGATCTTCATAGGATGAGCAATAGTGAAGACAAAGAGGGCTGGTTTGTGAGGAAGTCTTGAAAAGGAGGCAGCCAGACAGCCTTGGCAGACAGGTTTCCTGAGTGAAAGCAAGGATGGAGTCAGCAACCCTGCTCGTCACAGGTCTCACTAACAGTACTTCCAGAACCCTCTGAGAACCTGTCCTCCCCAGGGCTCAGAGGTACCAGGAGAGCTGAAGATCTGCCAATGAGGAGGCAAACCCGCTGTCTGCTTGCTCTACCTTCTTCCTCCTTTGCCAGTTGGATGGAGCAATGACCTAGAGCCCTTGTCCCTCCCCCAGCTGCCTCTTCTTGGGCTTCCAAGGTTAAGGATGGATCCTGGGGCCTTTAAGAATTTTCAGAGGGTGGGTACCATGATCATCTCTGGTCAGGTAGAAAGGAGAGACTCTGAAATGGTTCACAGTTTCCTCTGACTTATTTTGAATAAGAAAACCATTCAATGGTAGTTTTCATGGGTGAATTTGCGATTCAGGTAAACAAGAAGTCTAATTCTTTGGGACCTGGCTGAAGGTGAGATTGGGTTTTCAGAGGAAGAAAAGATAACCTCAGTGAAGATTAAGTGCAGGGCTTGCCAATTAATTTGTGGAGCCCAGTGCAAGATAAAACCACAAGGTCCCTTGTTAGAAAATTACCAAGAATTTCAATATTTTGACAGCAGAGCAGTAAGTTGATGCTAGGTCCTTCTGAGCATGGCACCTGTGAGACTGCAAGGGTCACACATCCATGAAGCTGGTCCTGGATAGGAGATTTATATGGGGGTGTGGGTGGGTGACATTTTAACTGGACCTAAATAGTGTCAGTAGGTTATACACAGGTTCTCATGAGTCACTTTACTATTGATCTTTAAACATTACCTTACGCTATGGCTGCTTCTAGAAAGGATATAGCAGAATATAACTGTTGCTTTTAAGTAGGAAAAACCAGATCAATAATAAAAATCACATTTGCAGCATCAGAGGACCATGGAAGCAGAGAAGACTGGATACACTAAAATTTCAGGGAAGGGAAATGGTTGGTAGTGAGGTGCTTACAGTCAGTCACATTTGGCTGGTGACAACTGTCAATTCTGGGTAAGGGCTGAGGATTTGGTTCACCCAGGCTGCAGAGTGGGGAGGTCTAATGTTGGGGGAAAGATCATACCAGGTTGGTGTGACAAACTGGACACTTGAAGGGCTTCAGGTGCCTGGCCGGTTTTCCCAGGGGACATCTGCTAAGTTCTGAGGCTGCCCAGAAGGCTGGCACTTGGAGTGAAAGCTCCTCAACAGCAGAGTGAAAACTTCAGCAGCCTTGCCGTGCTCGGAAATCAGACCTGGGCACTGCTGCATCTCCCCTGAAGACATCTGCCACTGCTTGCGCCTGGGGCTCTGGGTGAGAGGTGACTGCACAGCTCAGCAGTGTCCCTCTTACAGGCAGAGTCTCTGCACTCTTGGATTAAGGAAAATCCAAAGACAGGCTGAATCTTGCTAGACCTGCCACGTGGTTTCCACTCAGCTCAATCCAGGGGAAGGAGGAATCTTCTCCGGTGAGAGGCCACCTCTGCAGGCTATTGGGTGTTTTTATTCACGGTGCCTGGTTCAGTATAATTGCTAGGCAAGCGAAAAAAAGAAGATAGCTAAGAATCAAAAGAAAAAAAGATTATCCACAGATATTAGCTCTGTGGGCAGAACCTCATTTACCTCGTTTTTTTTTTTTAATTTTTATTAATAAAATCAACATACAACACCAACATTCTTAATGTGTGAATATTCCATGCCTGGTGTACAAGCAATGGCTCTCATTATCATCACATAGTTGTATATCATCGCCATGATCATTTCTCAGAACATTTATATCACTCCGGAAAAAGAAATAAAAAGAAAAAACGCATACATACCATACCCTTTCCCCTCCCTCTCACTGACCATTAGTATTTCCCTCTACTCAATTTATTTTCACATTTGTTCCCCCTATTATTTATTTATTTTAACCCATATTTTTTACTCATCTGTCCATACCATAGATAAAAGGAGCATCAGAACAAGGTTTTCACAATCACACAGTCCCATTGTAAAAGTTAAAGCTTTATACAGTTGTCTTCAAGAGTCAAGGCTGCTGGAACGCAGCTCTACAGTTTCAGAGACTTCCTTCTAGCCTCTCTAACACAGCTTAAACTGACAAGGGGATATCTATATAATGCATAAGAATAACCTCCAGGATAACCTCTCAACTCTATTTGAAATCTGTCAGCCACTGACACTTTATTTTGTCTCATTTCTCTCTTCCCCTTTTAGTCGAGAAGGTCCTCATTTACTTCTTGTATGGGAACACCTCTTAACCTTTATGAGACCTGCTAAAAATGCAACCAGGATGAAGCCAAACAGGAAACTATACACCAATCCTTCTCATGAATATGGTTTCAAATATTCTAAACAAAATGTAGCAAGTCAAATCCAGTAATATATAAACATAACTCAGCGTGATCCATTTGTTCCCCCCCGCCCCCGCCCCAGGAATGCCAAAGTTGTTTGACATAAAATGTCAGTGAAATTCACTTCATTAACAGAAAAAATGGGAAAAAAATCATACACAGAAACAGCATGACATAGTTATAATCCCGTTCTAAGAGTTCTAAAAACTAATGCCTCTTAGCTAACAAGAAAAAAATGATAGTAAATATTGTACTTCAGGGGAAAATACTGGAAACTTTTCTTCCAAGCTTGGAGATGAGAAAAGGATGTCCAATATCATTCAACAATGTACTGTAGGTAGAATGTGAGGAAAATACATAGAAGGCATAAAAATTATTTATAGGAACAAATGAAATTGTTACTATGCACAGATGACCTACTTTTCTATGTACAAAATCCAAAAAAAGCTACCAACAATCCATAAGAATAAATAGAGTTTTTAACAAGGTGCTGGACACAAAGTCGATATTTTAAAAAATCAATTTTATTTCTATATACAGCAACAAAGAACTAGAAAATGGAATAAACATGAGCATGTTTATAGCTGCAATTAAATTTCCAAATTTGCTTATGATGTGCAATTTTCTAAATATGTATGTTACCTTAATAAACACTTGACCTTAATGTGAAGATAAAAACACATCCTTCAGTGAAAAAAATACCTAAGAATGTGTCACCAGCAGACCTGCAGAAGAGGAAAGTAAGACTGTTCTTCAGAAAGATGTAAATGACTACAGATTGGCGCTTGAATAAGCAGGAAGGAATAAAGAATGACAATGTATAAATATAAATACATATCCACTAAACAATATAAGGGGCTTAAATGTGTATATGTAATATGTAAATATGTGTTATATAAATATATACATAAAATATATTTATAAATCAACAAGATCTGCTTTTGGAGGAGCCCTCCCGACTTCCACGTTGTCATGAGACAAGGACTCTGATGCAGTTTATTTAGATGGCAATTCCAGGAAGTAGGGGTGAGGGAAGAGGAAGAACAGGGAAGTAGGAAAAGCCAAAATAAGGCAGCATTGCAGAGGTCACCTCCGTTGGCGGCAGGACTTCACAGACCCTTCAGCACACCTTGAAGAACAGGCCACCGAGGGCAAGAGTTGGGAGCTTTTATCCACTGGCTCATTTCCTGTTGCCTGTGGGGCATTGCCAGAGGCAAGAGTGGCCCCACTTTTCTGGGTTGGAAGACCTCGTGATTTCTGGGCACTGGAGAAGGCTCGGGAGCCAAAGGAAGAAAGAAGTGCATTTGAGGTGGAGACAGCCCTGCATGTGTGTCCACCACTGCTGGGCTAGAAGCAGAGTTGTGCTGAGGGGTGTGACAGGAAAGTCACGCAGCTGTGCCTCAGTGGGGGATCTTGGTAATAGAAATCACTTGTTTTTGTGGTTTCTTCTTCAGCTCTATGACCTGGCTTAATGGGGTGAGAGATTACAGGAGGTGGAGGGCATAATTTAGGGTGTCATGACTAAAGGTGAGAGATGAAGCAGAAAGGTCTAGATGGAAAAACAGACCCCTTATGACATTCTGACACCTAAACTGGAGAAGAAACACGCCAGACAGATAAGAGATGGAGCAGATATAGCCAGAGGGTCCTGGGAAACACAATTATAAGCAGAGATTTTAGATGACTCCAACCCATTCTCTGGTCCTCCACGATTTCTCAGCTGTAGGTATAACACATTAAACTGTAAGAAAGGAACCAAAAATGGTCCTTTCCTTAAAACCTGGCAGGGAAAGGGGCTGTGAAAATATAAAATTTCCCTGTGTCAAGAGTTCATAAAAAGCTTGACATAGAGGACTTCTCTGTGTATTTCTTGAAGTCTTTTGAGACATTTCTCAAGATCAAGTAATGTACTTCAAACTTGTAAACCAGCAGCAGATCAAGCTAGCACAAGCCAAGAAATTAATGGGGATAAACATATACAGGGAGAACACTGAACATCAGAAGGAAGGAAATGTAGCATGCTTACTATTTATAGCCTTATACTTAACATGCACCAGGCACTGTTCTATGGGCTTCATTTGATTTCACACATAAATTGCATCAACCCCACAGGATGGGTGGTTATTGCAAGGATTATCACCAGTTTTCAGATGAAAGGTAAACCTTTCAGATACAGAAATGTTAACTACTTGTCCATGTCCATATCTATTAAAGCAGAGCTAAGATTTCAAACTTAGCAATCTGACTTTAAAGCCCTTGCTTTTGTGTCCCTGCATACTGCAGCTCAACATAAACATTAGAAACATGGCAAATAGACATAAAAGAATTAAGTTAAATGGAACACAGCTATGACAAATTTAGACAGAAGCAAGGGTTGGAGGGTGAAGCAAGAAGAGAAGAATTCAGTCAGGATGCTGCCATAATGAAGGAAGAAAAATGAGGCTGGTTTGAACTTGGACCTAAGCAGTAGAGACAAAAGAATATAGAAAATTCAAGAAACTGGTGATTAGAATAACCCAGACACGGTGATGGGTTAGATTTGTTTGGGTGGTGGGATGGAGAGAGGAGTCAGGTAGAGAAGTAGAGAAAGTTCATACTCCAAAAATATCCAGATACCAGCAAGCAGAATAATCTCTTTGGCAGAAGTCTGTGGTTTTCTGAGATGCTTCAGTATTCACAACATTCAATGCTTTTCTCCTGATTAACAAGAAACCTTGCCTGGAATGTATCTTTGATTGTAAGACTACTGTCAAAGACCTGGTATGGGCTGCATCTACCAAGGAAGAATTCATCCATGTACCTAATTCAGGGTCCAGTCTCTCTCACCTCTGGCAATAGTCAGAGAACTTGACATGAGCTTCATCTGCAGTACCCAACCTGAAACCAGCACACATCAACAGAACTCCAACTTCATTCTAGTCACAACCCAAGAGTCCTACCCATCTTGAACTACATCCCTCAGCAAGCAACCAAGAAACAAATAGTTCCCTTCACCACTCTCAAGTAGAGCACTGACAGAACAGGTCCCTTCTAGGTTCTCCAGCATTCCTTAGCTGTACCAGACTGGGTCTCAACCAGAAAGCACCGTAGCTGGACTCAGTGGTCAACTGGGCTATCCTAGTGGCTCAGGCCTTTTATACTGTTGGAACACTGGGAGCCATTCAGGCTTCCACAGCATCCCATCCTACAAAGCCCAACAACCCTCAAGTTCAGTACCCTTTTTAAAATTGGTAGCACTCCAGATATAAAGACTGTGGTAGTTAGATTCAGGTGTCAGCTTGGCTAGGTGAAGGTGCCTAGTTCTATTGCTGTGGACGTGAGCCAATGGCATGTGAACCTCATCTGTTGCTGATTACATCTGCAGTCAGCTAGGAGGTGTGCCTGCTGCAATAATGATGTTTGATTTAAGTGGCTGATGCTTAAATGAGAGCGCTCAATGTAGCACAGCCAAAGCAGCTCAGCATACCTCATCTCAACACTCACAGCTCAGCCCAGGCCTTTGGAGATGCAGAAAGGAATCACCCTGGGGAAAGTTGTTGGAACCCAGAGGCCTGGAGAGAAGGCCAGCAGAGATTGCCTTGTGCCTTCCCACATAAGAAAGAACCTCAGTGAAAGTTAGCTGCCTTTCCTCTGAAGAACTGTACGTAACTAAATAAATCCCCTTTTATTGAAAGCCAATCCGTCTCTGGTGTGTTGCATTCTGGCAGCTAGCAAACTAGAATAAAGACACCCCAGCTTAATTTCCTAGAGGTCCTCAAACATACTGTTCTATCTCCTGGGAAAACACTTTTCTCTCCTCCCATTCATGAAGATTTGATGGTTTACTCCTCCTGTGAAGAAGTGACTTGAACCAAGATGTGTCTTAGGCAGGAAAGTCTTGCCTCTCTGCCTCTTAAATTTTCTTGGGAATTGGGGGTATGAAGAGAGAAATTCAACCACCAGCAATGAGGTGGGTAACAGGATATCTCTGCTGGGCTGGCAAGTTGGTGCTTCCCAATTATGGTCCACATTCAGCTGGTATTCATGGAGGAGAAATAAGAACACTGGGTACATTTTAATAGATTTATATTATGTTTTTTATTAATAATCGTGTATTTGAAACAAATAGAAGTGCTGTGCTCTGTAATGTAATATTTGTACCAGGAATAAGAAAACATTAATTTTAAATAAATGGGTTATTATTTAATCTTTTATACTGTGGATACATTCCTTTCCTACACCCACATCAGCACAAAGCAGTCTATCAAACTGAAAGCAGGTGGGATGTGATTGAAGAAAGAAACCACGACTTTGTCCTTCAAGTCTCTTTGTAACCAGCATTTATTGTTTTTAACAGCTCTCTCATTTTAGATGTTAGAGTTACTACATTCAGGGCCATAACAAAAAGGCACCTAGCTTCAACAGACCAAAAGCATCCTGGGGCCCCTTCCCTTTCCCTATTCTAGGCACCATATGGAAGAAAGAAGAGGGAATGCAAAAGCAGAGGGGGCAGTTGGTGGGTGCTTGAGGAATCTAATCTCCCAGCAGCCCCAGTGTCTAATTCCAGCAATGACCTTTCCCTCCAGGCCAAGCTGCCTCTTGTACTTCACCATCAGGTAAGATTTGAAGCACTTCAGAAAACTCACTAGGGAGGCTGTTTACCATGTGGTGGAGAATGTGTGGTGAGAGAATCAGGTAAGAACTTCACCTCTCTACAGGAGGCAGCTCTGGGCTGAGCCATGGCACATTTCACTTCAGTATGTTCTCTTCGCCTCTGTCGAGTGCATGTTCCCCTTCCAAGAGTCACTGCTTCATCAGATGCTCCAGCTCTTTGGAGACAATTCCCTTACACCAGCTGATTTGGATGAGGATATTGTCCACAAGTTCTAGAAGCAGCTAAATGCTGTGGCCAGGGCACACTGGTAGAGGAATCAGTCTTTTTTGGAAGCCAGCAGAAGCATCCCATGGGGTAGATTCCAAGCTCTGTGAATGGCACCCTGCCTTTTGGGCTCAGTGCATACAAAATTTCTGCCACACACTGTAGCCTTCATCACATGTTAGCCTGGCAACATTTTCCTCTCAGGCTCCTTACTAATACCCTATCAATGACCCCTTCATTCTAAAAAGGAACCCCTGGTCCAGATTTGATTGGAACCAGAGCATCTACTGCTAGTCTTACGAAATCATCTTGTGGTTGATTGCAAGACAAATAACTTCCATAGCTGGAGACACCACCAGGCCTCTTTTCTGCGCTGTCAGAAGCATCATCAGATGTCCAATAGCTTAAGGGGCTGGGGTGATCAAACAGAATTTGAACCATATGAATCAGCATCCACTGACGGCATTGTACAAAGACTTTGGACCTTCCTGTGGACACTTGGTGCTGTTGGTGACCTAAAACAGATTCCTTTGGCCTGCAATACAAAGACCTTTAATTGGAAGCTCCAAAAGCCTGTGGCCTTTCCATTTATAGACATCAATTGGAAATGGAAGAATAATTGCCTCTTTTTGCCTTTGAGTGACAAATCAAGGTACTTTCATGGTAACCATTTTCCTTGGAGGAAACTCAGAGGCTGCTGAGGTCATAGACTCGATTTGATTTATTTTGGGAGAGGCTTCCAACAGAGGAGGGGACAAGCTCTGCAGGCCTTTGGTGCTTTTGTCAGATGACAAGGAAAAAGGCACCTCTTGCTCAAAGGCTACCATCAAGTCCAAATGTAGAACAGGTAGTGGGGCAGGGGGGAATATGTGGCAAAACCTCAGTTTCATGTTTGAACATCACAGAGATCAAGGAAAATGAGTTCTGGGACAATAGAATATTGGTCCAAGGAGTCATCCCTA
>PVIY010019338.1:0-45984 GCA_004026745.1 Myrmecophaga tridactyla
TTAATGTCTAAGAAAATCTTTCAATAAATGATTTAGCCTTAATTATGGCTCTAATCTTGATAAAACTCCATATAGAAGTGCATTCATATATTTGTCTATTATATCCACCAAAATCTTTCTATCTCTCTCTAATAGTATAATGGGTGGGTTGGTTTACAGCCATTTATAAGAAAAGACTGTCCAATTCATATTGATCTTCAAAAATGTGTCTAAATATGTTTCTTCTGCACTACATATCATGTTTAATCAACTTTATTATGAAGAATTCATTTTTTCTTCTCATCAGCGACTTAGATGATGATGACACACAGGAGAAAATGCTTTTCCTCCCTTTTTTTTGTCTTTTCACTCACTCCCTATTGGTAAGTTATTCTTGGGAATATTTGTTTTTTCAATTTACTTCAGAGGTAAATATATATATCTGAGGAAAAACTACCATTAAAAATGAATTAATTGGATAAGTTATGTGTTCTAGTATGCTAGTTGCCAGAATGCAATATACCAGAAATAGAACAGCTTTTAAAAGGGGAATTTAGTAAGTTGCAGGTTAACAGTTTTTAGGCCAGAGAAATGTCCCAGTTAAAGCAAGTCTATAGAAATGTCCAATCTAAGGATTCCAGGGAAAGATACCTTGATTCAAGAGTGCTGATGAAGTTCAGGGCTTCTCTCTCAAGTGAAAAAGCATGTGGCAAGCACAGCATCATCTGCTAGCTTTCTCCCTTGACTCCCTGTTTCACGAAGCTCCCAGGGAGGCGTTTTCCTTCTTCAGCTCCAAAGGTTGCTGGCTGGTGGACTCTGCTTCTCATGACTACATCATTCTACTCTCTTAGAATCTCTTGCTTTCTCCAAAATATTTCCTCTTTTATAGGATTCCCATAAACTAATCTAGACCCACCTGAATTGGTGGAGACACATCTCCACCTATTCCAGTTTAACAACCATTCTTGATTGAGTCACATCTCCAGGGAGATGATCTAATTATAGTCTCAGACATACAGTACCAAATAAGGATTAGAAGAAATGGCTGCCTTTACAAAATGGAATTAGGGTTAAAACATGGGTTTTCTAGGGTACATACATACTTTCAAAACAGCACACTATGTTATGCAGCATTAGCAATCCAGGTTCTCTGTGGCTTAGTATATAAAAAAGTTATTTCTTACTTGGCCTACATGCCCAAAGAAGGTGTGATGGTTAAGTTCATATGTCAGCTTGGGTAGTATGGTGTCCATTTGTTCAGTCAAGCAAGCTTCGATCTCATTATTACTATGTGGGTATTTCATGTTTGCATCATTAGTCAATTGATTGCATGTATAAGTGATTACATCTAAAATTAGCAAAGGAGATTGCCTTCAGCAGGGAGGGAAGTCTCATCCAATCAGTTGAAAGCCTTAAAAAGAAAACTGATGATTTCAACAGTCAGAAAGAAGAATTTGTATTTCTCCTTCAGTCAACCAGCTTATTCATCGAATGCTTCATCAGGACTCCCAAAGTGCAGACTGTCCTATAGAATTCACACTTGCCAATCCCTAAAATAAATATAATATTTACACACATACATATAAATCTCATAATATTTGCACACATTACACGAAAACATAATACTTATGTACGTAGCTCCAGAGTTCTCTGGAGAACCCTGACTAATGCAGAAGGCAGTGCAGAGTATGGTTACCAAGTACTCAACATGAGCTCTGGTATCTCCATCTTGAACACCACCATCTGGAACACTTAGCTTCTACAACCACAATATATAGCTTACAATTCATTTTAAAGTTGCTTATTATCATTTGGTGCTATGAGATATAACAGATAGAAAATGTTCACCGTAACTCTTGTTATCTAAGAGATATTTCTTACCAACAATCACCAGAAAACCTGTGCAATGCCAGACACAGTGGCTTAAAAAAATACCACATCCCATAATGTAATGAAATGGACATTCAAGACAAATTTGGGCAAGAAAAAAGGAAGCATTTTTGGATCTTCCAGGAAAGGAACAGAACCCTTGGAATAGTACCATGTAATCATGAGCAGAATCAAAAGAGGGAAGAAAGAGTGGGCTGTGGTATGAGTTAACTATAAAATGAAGCATGCATATTTGTGATTTTGAGGAGAGGTATATTGTTTTACTTACTGTTTCTGAGATCCTAACATTATAGATCATATCATCATAACTCCACTTTGCCAGATTTATTCTAATAATCAGCTGCAGGGACAGTAAAAATGGGTCTGCGGAAAAGCAGAATATCTCACTCAAAGAGTTCTGTTAGAGTTGGCCTGAAATTTCAGGGTCTAGTTAGTTTGAATGTTTTAATTATTTCCTCTGCCCTTTACATCACTATGTTTGGGCTCACTCTGAATGGAACATGCAAATGAGATTATGAGATCCTTTAACCAATATTTTAATCTCTATCTTTCCCATTGGATTCTGAGCATTGTGAAAGTAAAAGCAGTGTCTGGATTGCTTATTACTTGATTTCCAGTTTCTGCCAGTGTGTTAGACATGAAGTTGATGCTCAATAAATATTTCATCACTGGATAATTAAGAAAGTGAATGCTTACATTAAATTTTGAAATTTAAGGAGAATGAACAGAGGCAAAATGTTTAAAATCAGATGACTTTCATATCTTTTTATTTATATAGAAAAAAAGACTTCTAAATACACCCACATTTACTGAAAGGAGAAATTAATAACTTTGAAATAGAAGAAAATATAACATTTAAACTTGCATGTGCTACCTGCAAAATATAAATATGTGAAGTATGAATGTAAGATTTGTATTTTTCTCTGTTAAAGATATGCACCAAGCATGTTTACAAAAATGTTTAATCACTCATCTATTTAACCATTTCCATTCAGGAGGAAGTTGTAATGATCTCCAAAATAATTATCTGGAATATAAAAATCTAAATTACTAGGTGGGTTATTGTATATAAGATTCTTCAGAGAGTCTCCATCTGAAATAATTTTCTCAGAAATTCACCATTTAAAATAATTTTCTGCCTCCATGTAAGGCTTATATCTTACTTAGAACTTTCTCTCTAATGCATGGAGGGCTAGATAAACAATTAGTGGAATACATACATCTCCAACAGAGTTTTAACAATTAGCTTCAAACTCTTCCTCTACCAATTTTTATAGGAAATTCTTGCAAGTGATAATATTCACTCATTTAAGTTTCCACACCTTTTCCTTTCCCCTGCCAATCTCACTAACAAGCAGAGAGCAGAGATACTAACAAGGCAATAACTGTCTAAAAGGTGGACTCCAGAAAGAAGAAGGAGGGGGAGCAAAGCTCTGAATAATTGACAACTTGTATAATCAGCCCCCACATAATTACATCTTAGTGTATTCTACATGTAATTTATAAACAAGCCACATTATTATGAATATTGGCATATCACATCACAATATATTTGTGTTTACAGTGTATTTTTCTATATAATTTGGATATTATTTACTTTTTTCTTCCAAATGATTTAGTGCCCATTGAACTGTCATATAAAAGTTAAACTAAGGTAATCCATAATTCTGTCCTTTTATTTAACAAGAAATGTATGAAAGATATTTAACAATCTTGCTATTTTGGCAGAAACTCAAAACAAACATATGTAACAGTTTTGAAGAGAAATATCAGGCAATCAGTGCCAAATCAAGGCATTATATTTAGTTTGCTGTAAATAATATGGTGTTTGCACATACTCTATTCTGAGGCTGGCCCTATATACTTTCTAAAATTAGTAGAACACAGGACCATGCCTTTCTTGGAATCTAATTGTAACCAATATCTAATTCAAAATCATGGCCAAAACAAATGTAGATAAAAGACTTTCCCTTTCAGATTACACTTATCCAAAGACAGCAATTCATGAGTAGAGGTACTTAAATTATTGACTAAAATGTACCCATGTTATACATATGCAAAAATTGAAGTGCCTCAAAAATAGTCTATTCACATATTTATTCAAGATTTTCATCTGAGGTACATTTGTGGGAAAGAACATCTTCCTATATTAAATGAAAGGCTCATTTGATCAACAGGAGAATCTGCTCCAAAAAGAACCTGACTTGATTGATACATCAGAATTACTTTGACTCTGCCAATTAAATTCAAATTTACCCAATGTTTGCATATTTATTTAACACATGAAGAGAAGTCCACTTTTAGGCTTTGAAATCCATATATATAAGATTTTTATAATGACTTTGTATTCACTTTCATGCAATTTCCACAAGTTAATTTAGAGCTTGAAGATTGGAAGTACACTGAGGACCAGATAAGTAGAAATAAATAAAAAGAAAACCAGAAGTTAAATCATACAGAACTTCTGTATGATAGCTAAAGAGAATGTTTAATTCAAGGGGACAGAGAACACAAAACTGACAGCTGACAAAATACAGTAAGAACAAAAACAAAGTGTTAGTGGTGATAGAAGACTTCTTTACCTGCTAGTAATTTCTTTCACTGAATAATTTTTTTTAATTTCCCTAATAATAGTGCATCACCTTCCTGAAACACACATATGTACAAACACATACACACACACATTATTTCCATAAACTTCTTGTCTTATGTGAAAGCATCTAGCATAATGCTTTCATATGACACATCCTCAGTAACTGCCAGTTGCCAGTTGCCTTCTTTTCATCTTCTTCAGTGCTCAAGACACAATTGGCATATTATGCCACTCTTTAAAGGGAGAATTGACAACTGAGAACATTTAGAGAAGAATGACTGCATACAAATTTTTTGTTGTCAGCTGCCCAGCATCTGAATTGTCTTTGCTTTGTAACAAGATGTTAAGATGGAATTTTTGGCCCAAAGGGTAAAGGACCAAAGTGAGATGCTAGACAAAAAGGCAGCATTTCAAAGAATATGAATGAGAACTGGTTAGGTGCTCTTAAGCTTTGCAACTTCATTGATGATATTAAAGGGTCAAGATTTGTAAACATGAATTTTGAAAATATTTTTTCAGACTTTGATTTCCTCTCTCACAAAAGAAAAGAGATAGGTATTCCTAGTTATCACTTCATATCTGATTAGAGAGACATCAGTGAGACTACCCTTCTGAATATGTGTCCCTTATGGTATTGGCAGTCACAGTGGTATGTGAGTTCTCCCAATAAATGCAAAAGACAAAAGATATGCTACCTAACTGCTGATGGACAAGCCAAAAAAAGGAAGTAGTTACATTTGAGTGGCCCACAGTTTATTGGGAAAAAAGTGGGTATGTTTTCCATGAACCAGATGTTGGCCAGAAGGAAAAGAGAGCTGACACAGTGATGTCTTTAGTCCTGTCCACTAGAGAGGATGTACTAGAGAAAACTTGGAGGTATCAACACATTCCCTGAAGGTTCAAAATGAGCAAAAGGAAACTACAGGTTAAAAATTTCCCAGCATAAGTACCGCCTTTCTCCTAAACTGCTATTGTGTTTTTATAGCTCTACAGGGTTGGGAAAGTGGAGAGAGATGTGAGACAGATAAGTTCTTATTGACTGATACTGACACTGATTTGTGTCCTTTGCCATAGAATCATATGAAAGACTTGAATAAATCAAGAGTTACATATCATTGTACAACTTACAAAAAGTAAATAGTGAGCTCAAATAACCAAATTTTAAAATTAAGATCAGACTTAAGCCCAGGGATTATCTATGTCTATGTCAAAATGCAATTTCATATATTGTCAGAGCAGGAATGAGATAGCCAATAATGAAACACAAAGTTGGAGTGTATACATTGCTGAATTATGATGCAAGTTGAATTGAAACCTTTTCAGGTCTCTTGGATTAGAGGGCTTTGATTGGGAATTGAAATGGAGATTTGGTAATGATCTGGCTTGAGGCATGTAAATTCAAGGCAAAGCCCTTGCCCCACTCTCTACTTTCTCTTGAGATCTGATGAAATTTAAATCTCAGCAAGTTGTAGCAGGCAAATTATATCATACCCAGAGCAGAAGGAGTACATACCAAAATGAATTCCAGTCTTTGCTTATTTATGTTGGGAAAAAAAGTGGGATTATGTGTGTAAATGAATTCTAAGAATGCTAGAGCAAAGAGGTAAGAACATAATTTATAAAATGAAATAAATAGTAAATTACACTTATCAGACATATTGGATTCAATATTCAAGCTTGAGCAGCTGAGAGTGATTCTGAAACTTTAGTTAACTGATTGAAACCTGAACTCAATAGTCATCTATAATAAATGAAGCTGAGATCATAAAAACCCATTCTATAAAATGTAAAAGAAGAAATAAAAGTTTTAAGGAGATGAGAATAATTGAGTTAAATTTTATTTTTTTTACCCACATGATCACCCCTTATCAATGACAGGAGCCCAAAAGACATTTCTTTAAATATAGGCTTGAAAAATACACTAGATAGTGAAAAGACATGACTTTTGGAAAAAATCACTTTAATGGATACTCTCTGTAGGCTGGAAAAAGGCTTCCTGATTTCAGTAGGAGTAGAAGTCTACTCAGAAGAGAGTACTCAATTCCCAGACTTAAGTTATACTATGAAGCAAGAATGACTGTGATGAAGGAGACAGTGGGTACTATTGAAAAATGATCCTGAAATAACATCACAATTATGTTCTATGATCTTTCCCATATCCTTATTTAAAAATATCTGTGGCCATTTATTAAGTAACTTAGTACTAAAAAGGCAAATACTCCAACTTTTGGTTTTGAGCTACCTCTAATTTCTGGGGATCCAGATGTTGACAGTGAGACTTTTAATAATTAGCTGATAATGGAGTTTTATCCAAGTTTTGCTTATGTTAGGCTCAGTGGGTCCACAAGCAATTTATATTATCCGACTATTTAGATGTAGTTGGAATGTATTATCTTAACAAGTGGAAAAATCCCTACATTGATTCCCTAACACATAGAGTGAAGTCTCATATAAAAGTGACAGTTTAAAGTCCTCAAATATTTACTTCCTTAACTATGTGTAATAAATGCGACAGAGTATCATTAGCAATAACAATATTGGGCCCCTGAAGGAAAAACAGATTCTCAAAGATTCAGGGTTGATGACTCCTATCATGTGCATATATTTAAGTTGGTTGGTAAAGAATATGGATAGATATTGCACACTGAATGATCAGAAACTTAAGTCATGATACCAACTGTTCCACCCAGTAGAGTTAAAGAATGGATATATCATCTGTCCTGTTATCAAGACATTAGTTTTTGGGGGAAAGAAAGACTTTCTTTTCCCCATCCCATTATCTAAAGCATAAAAGAAGCACACAGTTACAAATCCGAAGCTCATATTCATTTAGAAATAATTTCCCATTCTCCCTTCCCTGAAATTATTCTACATTTTGTCTCTAATAATTTTCTCATTCTAAGTATTTCATATAAGAGAAATCAAGCAATGTTTGCCCTATTGTGCCTGGCTTATTTCACTCAACATTATTTCCTCAAGTTTCATCCATGTTGTAGCATGTATCGGTATTCACTTCTTTTTATGCCTGAATAATATGCCTTTGTGTGAATATACTACATTTTGTTTATCCACTCATTTGTGAGCACTTGGGTTGCTGCCATGCTTTTGCTATTGTGAATAATGTTGAGATGAGCATTGACTTACAAACAATTGTCCAATTCCCTGTTGTCAATTCTTTTGGGAATATACCTAGTGAGATTGCTGGGTCATATGGTAATTCTATGCTTAGCTTTCTGAGGAACCACCAAACTGTTTTCCAAAGAAGCTACACCATTTTACATTCCCACCAACAATGTATGAAGTTTTCTATTTCTGTGTATCCTTACCAACACTTTTTATTTTCTGTTGCTTAAATAATAGCCATCCCAGTGAATGCGAAAAGGTATCTCACAACTTTAATTTGAATTTCTCTAATGGCGAATGACAGTGAATCTCTTTTCCTGTGCTTTTCAAATCCTTTTCTAATTATGTTGCTTGGTTTTGCTGTTGTTGAATTGTAAGAGTCCTTAATATATTCTGAATATTAAACCCTTAGCAGATATAGGGTTTCCAAATATTTCTCCCATTCTATAGATTGCCTTTGCACTTTAAAATGAAAAATTTATTTCTGTGTTTAGCTATTTTTTTCTGTACATTTTGTATGTTTTCTTTTTTCCCCTCAATTTCTCCCTTACTGCTTTTTTATTTGTATTTAGTTACATTTTGGTAGTTTGCCATGTTGAGTCCCTTCTTATTTACTTTTATCTATATATATATTTTAGCTATTCCCTCAGAGTTACCTTTGTAATTACAGTTAACACCATAAATAATAACAACTTAGTTTGACTAGTGTCAACCTAAATTACAATAATATGCAAACTTTCTACTCCTATATATCTCCATCTCTTACTCTTTATATCGTTAATGCCTCCAATTACATCTTTCTTCATTGTATACCCATTAATATAGATTTTAAATATTTTACACATTTGCTTGTTAAGTCACATGGAAGAAACTGTTACAAAGCAAAAGTAAAATAACATAGGATTTTATACTTACCTATGTACTCAACTTTACTATTTTTTTTAGTTCGCTAAAGTCACCTGAATGCAAAACACCAGAAAGGGATTAGCTTTTACAATAGCTACATTAATGATATAAAGAGGAAGAGATGGAGATATATAGGAGTAGAAAGTTTGCATATTATTGTAATTTAGGTTGATACTAGTCAAACTAAGTTGTTATTATTTATGGTGCTAACTGTAATTACAAAGGTAACTCTAAGGGAATAGCTAAAATAGTTCATGCACGGGAATGGATGAACTTGCTTTTAACATGCTTTTCTAGGGTACATACAGCTTCACAATGATCCTTATCTCTTTTGATGGATTTGAGTTTGTGTTAGTCAGGATTCTCTAGAGAAACAGCACCAAGAGGAGAGATCTGTAAATATGAGATTTATAAAGGTGTCTCATGCACCCGTGGGAATGGAAAAGTCCAAAATCCATAGGCCAAGCTATGAAGATAGTGGCTCTGATGAAGAGTCTGGATAAACTCCTCAGGAGAGGCTCACTGGCTGAGAAACAGCCAAAAGTCTCTCTTCTTCCTTAAAAGTGTCAACTTGATTGAATTATTCCATTGTGGCAGATATGATCAGCTGCAGATGCAATCAACTGACTGATAATGTAATACACCAGCCTCTCAGTTTATTAACCATATATGAAATATGCTTGCAGCAATGGTCAGGCCAGTACTTGCCTGACCAGACAACTAAGCATCATCACTTGGCCAAGTTGTCACCAGAACGTAACCATCACAGGGTTACTGTCTAGTATCCTTTAATTTCAGCCTGAAGGACTGCCTTTAGCATTACTTGTAGGGTAGGTGTTCTGTTAATGAACTCTTCTAGCTTTTGTTTTTGGGTAAATATCTTAATATCACTTTCATATTTGAAAGATAATTTTGCAAGATGTATAATTATTTCTAAATCCATTTTTTTAAGTTGTTAAATATGTCCTCCCACTTTCTTCTGAACTCTATGGTTTCTATTGAGAAATCTGTTGTTAATCATGTTGGGTATCCCATTATGTAAACAGTGGCTTCTTTCTTACTACTTTCAAAATTCCCTCTTTGTCTTTGGATTTTGGCAACTTTACTCTGATGTGTCTTTGTGCAGATCTCTTAAAGTCACTGTACCTGGAATTTCCTTTATAATATTTGTTACCATGTGTAATTTTATAGACATATATTTCCTTACCTATTAACTATTTGTCTTCCCCACTAGACTTTAAATTCCTGAGGGCAGAGACTATATCTATATAAATAGCTCTTTAGCTCAGGGATTGACAGACAGTGATCAATATATATTTTTGCATAAAGAGTTGAATGAACAAAACATATGACAAATACCAACTAATTGGCACTGGGAATAAATATGCTAGATGGTGCTAAGTGATATAAAATAAAATAAAGCAAGGTAACAGGAGGGAGTAAGAGTCATTGTTACTTTACACAGTGTGGCCATCAGAGAGCTCTCAGGTAAAGTATCATTGGATCAGAGACCTAAAGGAAGTAAGGATTCAAACTTCCTTCCTTCCTTTAGGAGAAGCATATCTAGGAGAAGTTTTAGGCAGAAGGCATATTAAGTGAAATGTCCTAAGGCACTATTATATTTGACCAAGGATGGAATAATTCAGGAAAGAAATGATTGGTAGCATAAAGAAAGTTAGAAGTGATTGAAATTTGGATAATTTTTGAAGGTACAGCTGACAGGATCTTCTAATAGATTGGATGTGAGATGCTGATAGATGTGAGATAAAGAGAACAGTTAAGATGACTCCAATTATTCTACTTCCTTAGTGGAAGAACTTCATTGCCATTTAATTTGGTGAAGGCTGGGAAAGAGCTGGTGGCAGGTGGACATGGTCAAGAAATCAAATTTAGTATTCATTCTTGGAGAACCTTGTTAATTTTTAATCCTGCTAAGTCACTCTCTAGTTTCATGCATTTGATTATGTTTTGTGTGCCTCATATATAATCAGTTTTTGTTGGATTGATCAGGTTATCTCAGGGGTTAATCAGCTGCCTATTGCTATCAACTCAGCAAAACTTCATGAACTGGCTGGTAGATTCACCTTGAGGAGATGCTAGTAAGGTGATTGCATTGCATGTGGTCAGGCAAACTTTAAATTTTATAGGATTTCAGGAGATTCACTTTTCTTTCGGCTTCAATTTTAGAGATGAAAAAAGTCTATTGTCATAAATTTGGGAAAATCCCCAAGCCAAAGTAATGTGAAAACAAAGATAAGATTAATTTGTGGAACTGTCAGGAATATTCAGGAATATTAGCATCATCTAGCTTTTAATTTGGTCTGAGACTTTCAGCCCAATTAGTTAGCATGATGATACTGAGGTTGATGTGTTTGATTTCCTATTGATGGCACTTTGCTTTATTCTGGTCCATGAGCATAGACCAAAACTCTGTCTTACATCGGCTGCCCTTGAAAATGCACTCACCTGGTACAGCACAGCTCAAATTACTGGATTTTAAATAATTTCCATGTAAATGACAAGAAATTCAGTACAGCTAAGACCTCCACTCCTTGCCAAGGTATTGCTTCCACAGTAGAATTGTGAGGTCCAAAATGAACCTTATATATTTAATTTCCAAGATAAAGACCTTAAGAACGTTTTATAGAATGGTTAATAATTTCTTCAAAAATACTCCAACCACATGTCACAATTTATTCTCAAAAACTGGGAATATGTAAAGTTTCCTGGGTGCTCAGTGTGCCTGGTTCTACTGTCAAAAATAGTACCCTAGACAGTCTTTCTATATGAGTTCTTGACAGTTATCTCTAAGGCATTTGGGTGCCTTTGGAAACAGTAGCTGATAGTGATTATTTGGCAGAAAACTATTGCATCCTAAGGCTGCCTATCCACATTACAAAAATCTTTCAAGTAATCTGTTCTATCTCCTCTGCTACTCCTCCCCAGCTAAATATATTTAAGTTCACATTTCCATAGCAAAGGGTATTTGTGAAGCAATTTTTTTCTAATAAAATTTAACTTGAATGATCTCTGTGATCTGTTGACTGGGCCTCTAAAAATTGATACCTCAGGAGCCTGTAAAACTAAATCAGAAGGAAGGAGGCCTTGCCACCTTTCAGAATTCCAAAGGTCTGGCCCACAGCTCCAAGCGGTCAGGAGGTGGGATTAACCTCTCACATCCTAGTAATGGTTTTAGAAGGATTCTCAAAATTCATGGATGATTAAAAACACCAAACTGCCTGGCACTCAAGAAGATGTGGAAAGTAAATTGCATTTATTTAACAGCTATACCTAATGGCATTAGGCCAAACTACCTCAACCACAACCAGAGAATTGATTGGAGACCTAACTATCATCTCTTCCTCTCTCTTATTGATTATCCATCTCCCATAATATAACGATATTAATTTTTCCCTAAACAAGAAGAGTCTTTAATATAATCTAGTCCAATTGCCACAATTGAAAGAGGGGGATGTATTAAATACACAGACTGTGTGTTCCACACTTAGAAAATATATAGAATTTTCTATATATTTCCTCAACAATGCCAAGATTTACAGAGGTCAGTTCAACTCTGAATTACCCGACTTTAAGGTATGTGGAAGAAAAGATTTCATGTTGGGTTTTCATAAATTAATCTATATAAGCACCATTTTACTTTTTTTGTGCAGTCAATGAAAAGTAAAATATCTTAATGTGTAAACTTATACTCTCTTTTCTGTGAAATGTACATGTAAAAATATGATTATAACATAGATTTACCTTTCTTTTAAAATGATGAAAATTTTCTTCTTCTACAGTTTGGTTGTAGGTTTATATATTTAACAAAAAAATGCTGTTTTGGCCATCTTCAAAATTGCCTCTTCTCTTTACCAGTAGTAGGTATTGAGGGTGTGAGGGAGACAAAACAAATTATGATATTAAACATACCTACTATTTGTCTATAACTCAGCTGAAACTGTTATTGGTTTAGAGCATAAGCATTTTAACACATTCTACAATGGACTATGAAATATTTTAATGAAGAATTGCTTTCCCATTCCTTCCTGACAAAAAGGGGGAAAAGAAGTGTAATTTATAAAGTATCAGTGGCAAAGAGAGTTCAAACAGAATTGGGAGGCTACTCTGGAGGTTGCTGTTATGCAAGCTTCAGGTAGACCTTGCTACCTACCATAACCTGCCAACCCCCAATCAAGACCACTCCCAGCCAATCCTAAAGAACACCTAGGGCAATATATAAGATTCCACAAGGCTTCCATGCACAAGAATAACTTTCCAGAAGCCTACAACTTCCAGAAGGGTCCCTGGACCAGATACGTCCTGAAACCCAGAGGGCCCAGCCTCCCTAGAACATCAGATAGTTCCATCTCCCTACCCCACATTAGTGACAGACCTTTCCAACATGAAAAACTTAGAGTGGCCATAACCCAAACACCCCTAAAGAGAGGGAAAGAAGACCAAAGGTGATGGTGGAGTTATATAGTGAAGGTACAACTTAACAAATGCATATGAATGCTGAATCACGAAATTGATATTTACATTAGTTTCCAGTATCATAGAGCAACTAGAAGCAAAAACCTAAAATTGTGAAGTTTAAACCCATGTCAAACTCTGAAATATGTTCTACAACTACATGTGATGCTGGGCTTTGAAATTTGCTTTTTGAATATATTTTATTTTTCATAAAAAATAGAAAGAAAAGAGTTGGTTGTGATGATAAAAATTATTTAAGCCTTCTAGCCTCCTATATCCTGGAGCAGCTAAAAGGAAAAATCTGAGAGGATCATATGGTAACCCATGACAAACTCTGGGATCGTCCTGTAACTACTTGCTGAAGAGTGCTTTGAAAACTATTGCTTTTTGATTTCCTTGCTTTGTATATATGTTATATTATACAATAATAAAGTTAAAAAAGCATTGTTTTCCATGACCACTTGTCTTCTCCCAGAAGGTAGAAGTTGAGAACATAGAGTTGAGAACATCAGTTATCTCTTACCATCATTTATCATGAAGATTAATATGAAGTATTATGACTATGGAAAGTAATAACTACCTTCATTTTCTTACAATTTTACTTTGTCAGTTAGGACTTACATCCTCTACTCTGGATTGCTGTGGCTAACTGTCCAAGTAGAAGATTGATTTTAACTGGGAGTGTGGTAGTTTGAAGGCGATATCTACCCCAGAAAAGGTCATGCTCTTTTAATCCATTTCTGTGAGTGTAGACCTATTATAGCTGCAACCCTTTTGATTAGGTTATTTCAAATGAGATGTGACCCACTTCACCCAAGGTAGCTTTTAATCTTCTTTCTGAGGTCTTACAAGAGGATAAAAGGCAGAATAAAGCCCCAGAGAAGTTTAGAAAAAAGCCCCAGAGAAACTCATAGAGGACTTACAGAAAGAAGAGAGGGAACCACTGAAGCCAGAAGCTGAAAGCAATGAGACCTGGGAGGGAACAACTAGCAGACACCGGTCATGTGCTTTCCCACATAACAGAGGTGTCCCAGAGGCTGGCAGCCTGTCTTCAGAGTCCAGGTATCATCCTGTTGATGCCTTGAGTTGGACATTTTTCATGGCCTCAGAACTGTAAACTTGTAAACCAATAAATCCCCATTGTAAAAACCAACCCATTTCTGGTACATTGCATTTTGTCAGCTTTACCAAACCAAAACAGAGAGTGAGGGGAGGTAAGTAGTGACATCATCAAAATCTTGTTTTAAAAAAGATATTTCTCTGCTCTACCATTAGAAACAGTGTTTTGACAGGCCTTGGAAGGGGACTGAGATTACATATTTTTGATAAAAGGTGATTTTGCTATAAGCCCACCATTATGAATCACCGAGGAAAATCCTAACAACATGAGGGAATTCTAAAACTGAAAATGGTAGCATGAGTTCATCAACGCTTAAAAATATATTGAAACTTTGTCTATTTGCCTATTTTCTCCTGGCATTCAAAATGTTACTCCAAACACTGCCAATGGATTAATTAATTAAAATATACTTACTGCACAGAAGTGTTTATTTTCTTAAAATCATTGCATAGATAGTAGAACCGAAATGCCATGATTTTCCATGCAATGTCTAAATCAGCAATATGGCGCTGCTTTTATATTGATTTTATTCTTTTAGATTGAACTAAAAAATGCTATTCAAACTAGCTTTGATCCAACAGTTCTTTAATAATCTACTTCAAAAACACTGCCAACTGTATTAATTTGGGCAAACAGTTATCATTACCACTCAGCACTGTCACAACTATGTCCTAATGGAGGAATCACTGCAGCCCTATTGCATCAGACTTTCTGCAGAAGAAGCCATAAAAAATATTAATTTTTAACTAGCACCCCTTGTGGTTTTTATAACAAGGGAAATAATGAACCAGATCATAAATTCCTTAAGAGCAGAAATAACCGAGTGTTCAAAACTATGCTACTGTTTGTTTAAAGTAAGAATGAAAAAGTACAAGGAAATGGGATAAATGAAAGAAGGAATGAATGAATGCATATGTACATGAATCATATCTATATTGAATAAATATCTTCACCCTTAATTTAGTTGGCTTTTTTAGCCTTTGCCTTCCAGAGATACATTTAACATATCTAATATAGGAAAGAAAAGCAGGGTCCATACATGTAGCTAAGAAGGAATTGTGTAGGAGATGAGCTTCTGAGTTGATGTGGGAACTGAGATGCAGAATTTTCACCCATAAGCAACTTTATCCTTTGGGTAGTAAGCTGTCAGAGGAGTCATAGAAAGGATCTGCAGAGCTTAGAATTGTTAGTAGATTATATTATTTTGAGCAGAATTTAAAAGATCAGTTTATTAAATAGAGAATTTGTTTGGAACCATGTACGTGCATTTGCTCATTGAGTTTTAGAAACATTTATTATTTTTCAATACAAATAACTTGCACTGAGTTTCCTTTAGTTTTGTCTACACATACTCACTATAATTCTATGTGTCTAAGAAATTGAAAAGATTATTTTAAAAATAATATGTCCACTGTGGCAGGGATTTTTTCAGTTTATGTAACAGAAAACCCTGAAAAGCTTTGTGTGTTTAAAGAGAAAAATGCATGTATTTGTGCGCACAGGAGATATCAAGAGTATCTCCATTGTAGAAGGAAAGGGAGAAAGGAAGAAAGCATGGAAGGAAGGAACAGAGGGAAGGAGGGGGCAAGGGAGGCAGGTAGGGGCAAAGGGAAGGAGGGAGGAAAGAAAGAAAGGAGGGGGAAAAGATAAAATAAATTGAGGAAGAAGAGTAGCAGCTGTAGGTCAGAGGATAGGTGTCTCCAGATCACCAAAGTAGGGTCAGGGAGATGAAAAATAGGGAGACAGGAAAGTGCTGCTGAAGCCTGCCTAAATTCCTCCTGATCTGTCCCTTGACTTTGATTACCAGACATCACACTGAATTCTGCTTTTGCTTTCTCTCTGATGTGATTCCATGTAAGAGATCCAGCACCTCCTATTCTGTGGCTCTTTTTACTCACTGTCTGAGGGTTCTTGAGCCTGCTATGCTGCCATTGGGAACCTGCAGGAGACAGTAGGTGCCCATTACATTTATTCCCTTTCATCCCTTTTTGAAAATGAATTAAGTGTTTCCTGTTTAGGTTGGCATGAAAAATGTGCCCAGATTCCGGAGCCCTAAAATTTGCACATTCAAGATACTTAATTTGGCATTGGAAAGTAAGAAATATGTGACTAACAGTGTCAGCCTTGAAAATGGTACCAGCAAATCTTGGTCATTAGCAAATATTTACACAAGTAAGATCCCTGTCAATAGTGTATTTATGCTGTTAATGAGAAATAGCTGACATTAAAATTAGCAGGCAGTCTAAGTCTCATGGTGAGTGAGAGGCTAGGCTCTAAAATCAGACACATGTGGGTTCAAATTCCAGCACTATTACACTATACGACTATAGCAAGTTATTTTACTTCTCTAAGCCTCAGTTTCTTGATCTGTAAAATGGACTGTCAGAATAACAGGTCTCATTGGACAAATGAAAGAGATCAAACAAGGCTGTTTATGTAAGATGTTTGTGACAACATCTGGCACAGTAAGTGTTCAACAAATATTAGATATTGTTATTATTATTATTAACAAAATGCTCTCTCCAGTGGGATTTTAGTGGGGATTACCTCTAGAAGAGATAACTGAGCTAATTGGGGAGGCAGTTTTCTTGTATCTGTCAAAAATTACACATACACCCCCTCTCTAATATTTAAAACCATTAACTTGGAATTAAATACCTTCCAAATAAGTAACCACATATAGCTGGCATGCCAATATGATGAATTCATTTCCTAAGAATCCTCTAAGTAAGATAAGGAAAGACATTTTTAAAAGTAGGAAGATAATGCTGAGAAGAATATGTACTTTTAAGGTTACATCTTGGGATCTAATAAAGTCAAACAACCTGGTGTTTTCATAATATACATGATTTGAACAAGAAATTAGTTTGTATACATGGGAATTACCTTGATTTATTCCAAATATCACCAGTTTTAATTAAAGAATTCCTCCATCAGAGTCTTTCTGTTTCTCATACAAAGAATAGGTATCCTGTTAAAGTATGCACTACACAGTTAAGGTTTTATTTTAAATTTTATATACAGAGTAGCAATACTACAAAATGGACTTTTATGTCATTCATAAAGAGAAGTGAACTGAGAAAAATAGGGTTTTTTTTGCCTTTCACTGCTATTACTATGATATTTCAGTGCTGATACTTACCATATCTAATTAGTAAACTGCACAAATACAACAGGAGTTTGAATAACATGCTATGAATTTTCATTTGTACACATGTGGCTTTTGGAGCTCTGCCATTTCCTGAAATAGGAAGATTGTTCTGAATAGTAAACAGTAAGATTTTCTGTTTTGGCTCCAACTTTAATTTGTATCTGGCTTGAGAAATGTGATCAAATTATCTAATCAAAATCTTTAACACCATCAATGGGCATTTTAAAAATAAAGACCATATTAAAATGAAGCCTGAGAATTAATCTCATTATCTGCATCAAATTGAATTGAGGACTAAAATAGGGCTTGTACATGGCAAAGTTTAGATTTCAAAGATGTTGTTGACACACACATTTTTCTGTTCCATGGTGGTCTTTGGATTAATTTCAAATCTGATATTTAAAATGAAATAAAGTGAAGACTAAGTACTTGATCCTAGAGCAGTCATTTTCAGTTTCCTCCATCTTCATGAGATAGGATGACTTTGTATGAGTGTGTGTCAGCGTATAAAATACGTTATATAAACATATATAAAAATTTCTTCATAAGGATATATATATATTTATATACATATATGCTTATGTATCTGCAGGAATACAACGTTAACAAGCATTTATAATAAGGACCTGTGTATGAAGAGCTTTGAGAGTAAAATCTCTCTACTGTCAATTTGATCCTCAACTTCTAAATGTTTTCCATTTTTACCAAAATGTCAAATTATTTTTGGTATAAAAGAGAAGGTACTCCTTGTGAACAGCCAGATTGTTTACCTGACTGCTAAAGACTGCCAAATTCTAAAAGCAGACAAAACCAAGCTTCCTGTATTCATGAGAAGTATTTATGCACATGAGAAAGATATGCAGGGTTACAACACATTGAATTTAGAACAATGTACAGTTATCAAAAACTTTCATTATTCCCTTTCAACAACCTAGTAGGAAAGGCCAGGCAAAGAGAATCATTTTATAGGTGATAAAATGGGGATCTGTGAAATTATAAAAGCTTGCCAAAGCTGGCATGACTAATAAAAGTGGATGAAATTGGAACTAGGTTACCAAATTTCAATTCCAGCATTCTTTTACTCTTATCCTGCATCCTGACAATTTGTGCTTACTTCTCATGAGCTACCCCTCAAAGAGAGCCTTGGGTTAATCCAAAATGAACTGATTTTTAAAAATCAATAATACTATTAATGATCTTTAGGGTTTTACTGAAAGGCATTTATAAGTAGAATAATTAAGTTTTTTAGAAGGAAAATTATCAAGGCAATTTATACAAATAAAATTCAATAGTACTTGCACATGTTCCTCTATAATTTATGACAATAATCTGTGTTGAATTTACAATCTTGCTAATAGAAACTTAGTCTCCAAAGCCATCCACTTTCTTCTAAATTTGTCTGGCAGCACAATGTTTTATTTCAAGGCAATTTTAAAACAGAGTTGTAAACATATAGGTTGCAAACAAAATGACCATTTTTTCTTACTGTGATTATAATAGAATTACTTGAAATTATTTTTTAAAGTTGTGTGAGAAGTTAAAATGGAGTTAATAATCAAACAATTATAATGTTGGCTTGGGTAGTTTATTTTGGTTTCTTATCAAAAAAATTTTTAAGTTTAAAAACATTGTAGTGTGCTGAACAAAACTAGTTTAGCCAAGTTTGATTGACAGAAATAATGAAAATTTTATTATGTGTAATTTTCAGACAAACTTCTATGTCAAGCAGAAGCACTGTCTTTTGCCTGAGGGTGCTGATATAAACAGCTCTGTTCACAAGTTTTGATGCAATGTATCTCTTTTAAGCTTCTGCGATAAATTTAAAATCAATGTTCGAGGAATGAAGAGCTAATGCTAGTATTATGTCCTGTGTGAATATGTGTGTGTGTGTGTGTGTGTGTGTGTGTGTGTGTGAGAGAGAGAGAGAGAGAGAGAGAGAGAGAGAGAGCACGTGAACAAGGAGGAGATATTCATGTGAGAAACAGAGCATATACATTGTTTGAGCTTAAATCATAACCACATATCCATAACATTTCTTTAGGATACTCAGGGAAGAACAGTCAAAATATCCTTTAGTAAAGCAGTGTTTTAATGTAGGCCAAATCATTTTCCTATAAATGATAAGGTTCCTTTTATTCCATAAACAATATATATGTATTTATAATAAATTATATTGTTTAAAAATTGACATCTAGATATTTTGATTTTGATACAGTATGCCTGAAACTTTCATTTGCCACATGCACAATTTGAAAGAGAGAATTCATCAGAGTGCTGGTAGAATCACTTGGTTTCATTTGCAATATCAAAATTTATTAGGCCACACTATAAATTATGAAACCACACAAATAAATAAAATACTGAAATGGCTCCCTTTCATCCATAATTTAAGTCGAGAAACATGCTCTCTCAGGAAATATAAACTTGAGTATAGACAAGTTCTGAATCAGGAATACTTTACTTTGTAATTCTCAGTTGAATAAAAAGGAATTTGAGATGAATGGGAACTGAAAAGAATTATTTTAAAATGTTGGCCTAAGTATACATGTTTTGCTTTTACTATCTTAGTAAGTAAGCCAGTATAAGGCATGAATATTTCTGAATAAATTACTAATATGTTCTTTTAAAAGGCAGAAAGACATATTCAAATTTGGACTTAATGATCTTGATCCTTGTCAAGAAGCTTATCTATAATCTGTGAAATCCATGTAAATTTTAGTAATGTGATTGCTCAAAATTGTAGCTAGTAAGATTTACCTTTTCTTTCAGGACAATGAAGATTGAAAACCTAGGCCAGCAGTGCTAGTCATTTTCCAATTCCCTCTTGCCTATTGTGATGGCAGTCTACCAGAAGTTTGTACTACTTAAGAAATTCCTGAAAAACTTCTTTTATATTTGGTACATAGTCATAGAAAAAATCAAATTTTCCTGAGGAATACTAGTTTGTTTACCTTGAAAATGGCCTTAATATTTGCACAAATGCCATTACTCAATTGTTCATAGCAAAGCATTAATTAATTGAACAGATTGTATTGCTGCACACTCTGCAGTGCGGTTTCTGTGTTTTCTGAATAGAAAATAAAAATATATGTTCATAAGATTTTTGTTGGAGGGACATAAAGAGTTAACTTTCAAGACTTATGGGAAAGCAGTGGGAGGTGGGAGAGTGGGGCATTTACAAAAGAACAAAGCAACAATCTGAATCAGAACTGTTATACTACAGTTATATTGCAATCTGCCCAAACAACTGTGCTTTATTATCTTAACAAAAAAAATATCCTTTTGTGATGTGGGCAGGTATTTCCACCATCCCTTCTGGATAAATAGAAGCCAGTACCCACAATGGATTGTACTTGCTCCCGAAATATGTAAATACGATGTGCAGTAATCAAGCACAGAGTGTTTGGGTGGTATAGGCGTGTGTGCTGGGTACAAGTTACAATGCATTTTGAATTTGTATTCATTTAAAAATAGTCTGGTATTGCTTTCTGATAATGTTCATAAAATGTTCATAATGGAATGATTTAGCTTCCCCAGTGGGTTTTCATTTAGAACAGGAAAAATGCTGGATTATGATAACATAGGAAAACGAAGCTCAGGTCTATTCCGGGAAGAAAATGGGTTGGTAGTCTTGTCAAACTGGTCTTGTTGATCTTAAAGAAATAAATAAATAAAAAAGAAGAACCTCTTTCAATAGAAGTGCCACTTAACTTGATGTATAATGCACAGCATTAATGGAATGGAATCATAAAATATCATGTGTTAGCATTGCCCTGTATGTACCGTGGCCTTCATTAGCTTAACAGGAGGCTCAGTGGAAATCTGAAAATGCTAACAGATAAATGATAGAAATCACTTATGCCACACTCTGGTTTTGCTTTGAAGTAGCATTAATAAAAGTTTTGGTTTAGGCACCCATTTAACTGAAGAAAGTAAAGAGCACTCAGCGAGGCAGAATAGCGGATGCCAAGACATAGCAAGCAATGTTTAAGAGAAAAAGGCCTGACTGTAAATATGCACAATATTCCACATTACATACACGTCATTTCTGAGTACTGTTGGAAAGATGCAGTGTCAAATCTGTATGACAGATTGAGATGAAAGCTGGGAAGACAGAGATTGTGGAAAAAAAACAGCCTTGCCTGAGTAGGGCATCCTATAGGATTTATCCTGTAGGCTATAAGTAACCAGTTTCATCACATAAAAGGAGGAGTGGAACAGGGATGATTGTCTACTAATTTAACTAGCTCATTTGATCATTGCATTTGAATAACAGTCAAGTGTAACAGTGCCATCTAGTGATCAGATTCTAAACTGACCTTTTAACTTTTAAATCTTGGTAAGGTTAGAAGACAACTGTTTGACTTTTATATATAGCATTTTAACTTAATAATCTATGAAGTGGATCACTCCCTATATTCTCTTTAGTGTTAGATAAATTATCCATATCAGGAAACAAGGAGAACAAAATGAGCTCCCCCCAACCCCTGCCTTTTTTGTTTTGCCTTTTTATCACCTTCCATTTTATTTGGGGAGTTCATGTTCAAGAATAAAACATTCTATGAGTTTCCGTCAGCTTGTAGCCTGAGTTTAAGGAATGTCTGATATTTGCTCATTCAATAGACCTTTGTGATCATTTGTGTGAAAGCATAGCTTTTATTGCATCTTTTCTTTTCAAAAACAATCTTCATAAAACTATAGCTAACTGAACTATCACTGCATATTTTTCTTTTTTGCCCTTGTCAGATTTGTTTTTGTTGTTCTTCTAAAGAATGGAGGTCAGAATTCTTCAGGATCATAATTCAGGATGTGCCATAGCAATGATCACTTACATGGTCCTACAAAATTTCTAAAACCATCTTATAATGTTCCTAGAGAGATCATGAATTTACCATTATAGGCATTTCAGCTGTCACTACGTGCCTGAAATTTTGACAAAAGTGATTGAGAACAAGGAGTGAAATCAGTGGGAATGGATTCAAGGGTTAGATTTTCTCTGAATTGAGATTGAACTAACAAGCCAACTTCTTGGGCCTCAGTTTGCTCTGGAAAGTGTGTGGCTTGTATAAAATCATTCCCAATGTCTTTTTTAACTACAAACTTCTGAGACTCTTAACTATTTCAATGACAAATAATGTAATTTCAAAGTAGGAAGAAAAGACAAGGTAAACTTGCTCCACTGACTCACTTTTGTGGTACACTCCATGACTTGGTTCTTACTAATTTGAAATTTAACAAAATGTGTTTTTAACAGATTATTCAGAATGGTTTTTGGATGTCTTGTATGAGCAGGGAGCAGAAGAAGGTAAGGCATTAAGATATCTCGATGAAGGATGAAAATGCATCTCAAATTATTCAAATTAATGCTCCAGATAAATTTTTATAACAACTACATCCCAAAGTGTTTTACATAGACATATGACAAAAAAAATGGCAGAAAGTAATGGTATAAAGATAGGGCATGCCCCACTTTCTCTAATAATCAGTAATTATTTTGTACTTTTTTTTCCCTTTCATGAGAAAAGTCCTACATTTGAATGTCTAAACTTCAGCTGGTAGTCCAAAATATTTTGAACTGTCTGAAATATAAGCTTCTTTCCTTTTGTTTTTTTGCATGGGCTGACATCAGGAATTGAACCCAGGTCTCTGGCACAGCAGGCAAGAACTCTGCCTGCTGAGCCACCGTGGGCTGCCCTATAAGCTTTTTAGAATAGAAAAAGATACTGCCTGCTGTCATGGTGACCTGCATATGTATTTAGCTTGTATGTAGAAAAATTAAAATGTTCATATTTCAATATAATAGTTAAAATACTATGAAGACTCCTCTCCCTTTCTGGTAAATATATTGGGAAGTTACAATTATATTTTTCAAAAATCTAAACAGCATTCTGTAAACATAATAACATTTCTTAATTTTTTGAATGTTTTGCTATATATCATTGATTTTCTCCACCAAAGTATTTGCAGCATATTAAAATAAATAATACGTTTTGCTTTTACTTAAATATTACAAAAGGAAACTATTTTAGCATATTCTGATTCTTTACCTGCTGATTTTGGCATTTGAATAGTTTGTTTTGACATTATTGTAAAATAATAAATGACAGCAAGTGAAAATTATTTATTGTGTATAGAAATCTACAGGTGCTGGGAAGAATTTAACAACAGCAACCAAAAAACAAAGCAAAAATAAATAGATAAGTAAGGCAAATATAACCTCTATCTTACACCAGTGAAAGCAGAATTGGGAATTTACTCCCCTAAATCCCATTAAAGACAAAGACACATATAGTAAAAGGAAATATGCAACTGCTACAAAAATGGAGCATGTTTTGAATGGGCATGCTTATTGTGTTTCATAAAAAACGTTTTCACTGAAAACCTTTATAAACAGTATTTTGTGATGCTAAAAAAGAAAATCTTCATAAAATCATTTTATAAATTAATTAATTGTAAATTCTAAGTTAATTAATAATTTATCTTATAATTTATAAGTTAATTAATTTAACACCGCCCTCAACTTTCCCAACTTTTCCTTCTTCCTTTTCCTTCTTACCATTTTATACCCTCTGCCTCTCTCTCTCTCTCATTCTCTCCCTCTCCCTCTTTCTCTCTTTGTCTCTCCCTAACTGTGTGTGTGTCTCTCTCTCTTGTCTCCCTCCCTGTCCTTGTTTTTCTCTTTCTTTATTTTTTTCTATACTGGTTATTCCTTAATAATTATAGGGGAAATATTGGTAAATTATGTGGTCTTGCGAATTTACTGACTTTATTAACTTTATTTTGGCCTGAGGTACAAAAATAGTTTTAGATCTAGATTATGCCATAAAAAATAATGTGTAAGGAATTTTAATTTCCTTAGAAGAAAATAATAGTAATTTAAGGTATCAATAGATAGTAAGTAGCATTCTAATAAACCTTTCAGCTCTTATACATCCTAATTTTAATTTCTTTATTTTGGTCAGGGTTTCCTTTTGGGTTGATAGATGTCCATTTATATTCACAAATTGCTCACAAGAAAGAAAAACTTGCTGCTATGTAGACCACTAAAATATTTTTAAAATATTTCCTACGATCAAATTCACCTTCCAAAAGCCCAGTGTGAACTATAATAAATATTGAAACATTTTGAAGAACCACAGCCTGTTTCTTACCTGTGTATTGATATGGTGACTAATCATTACTAAATTTAATTCAACTAAAACTTTTTTCTGGTTGTAATAATACAAACTTGACTTAACCAATTAAAATATAGAAAATCTATAAAACAACTAAAATTTTCAACATAGTTTCAAAAACCATGTTTAATTCTGCATGTCTTTTTTAAAAAATATCTTGACCTAAACTGCTATTTGACAAAACTGATAATGTTTACTAATTGTATTTTTGTGAGGCAACAAAATCTGTTTCTACAGACTCTGCATTATGGGACAGAAGCCATAGGCCTGGCTGATCTGTAGAGAGTATGCTTACCAATTACTAACTACTCAATTGATTTAATAGAATAAACAGAGAAAATAAGTATGCATCTCATATATTTGGTGTCATTAAGAGCAAAGAATTGTGCTCATTGGGCAAATTTTTCATTTTTCAGCAAGCAGTTTGGCTTTTTTTTTGTATCACCTCTTAAGAATGATAATATACAACCAATGATAAAGAAGAGCTGCTAAATTAACTAACAAATTACATTTTATAAATGTGAACTACTTATTTGTAGAAGTACTGTGCCATCATCATACTGAGATTCCACCATCTGCTACATATTTTGTGAGTGCTTATTTAATAGCTCAAGTTCCTCTTGACTTTATATTACATAAATAAATTTAATAAACAAAGAATAGTATGAAGTTGCAAATGATTTCCATACCAAAAATGTATAATTTCCGGTGTCATGGTTTCTGATATTATTTAAATTGACTATTTTATCTGTATATTCATTTTCTTTGTGATTGAGTTTTTAGGCTTGTATCCTTGGGGGGGGGAAATGTCCCCAAGGAAAATAAGACATCTTGTGATTGTTTTCAAATAATGGTTATATATCTTACAAACTTTAAAAATATTATGGGTGGGAAAATTTCAATAATTTACTCAGTGAAAGATTCTAGAAAAATTCTATTAGCATGTGTTCATTAATTAAGTTTTAAGCAAATAGACTTTCTTTGAAAAAAATGTAAAGAATCATGATTCAAGTGTAAATGTTCTAGTGTATAGTGTTAAAAATAAACTTTCTGTTTCTAATAATTTCCCAATGTTTTATTATACTAATAAAACTATGTTAGCTTAAAAACCCTTCAAATGTGTTGCCTAACGTGGATATATTTTTTATACTTTGGCTCCATCTAGTAGAAACTGAAGAAATTGCTTGAAATTCTGACTTTCATTATCATAAGGCTTACATCTACATTTCATAGTAATGTAAAGTAAAAGAAAGAGTAGCAAATAAAACTTAATGTGTTGCAGTGTGGTATTAATGGAAAATGTAAATTACTATACTATTTTTGCATGTGTTCTTTTCCCAAAGCTGTTCAATAATTTAATGCTTCAGCAAAATTCAAGATTTTACTATCTTAAATTTTGGAAGGATGAAGATGACGTTAATTCCTGTTCTAATATTTACTCCTCCCAGGGTCTAGTTCTGACACAACTTAAGATGGGAGGGAAAAGGTACCTTTATTGCATTTACAATTCACATGTGAACTGGCTAAACTGTGTAGAAGAGATTCATAGAAGCTTGTGTGCAGGTCACTTTTTGTGAGGAGAAGTATTGGCAAAATTTTAGTGAGGGACAAGCATAAGAAGATGACAAAGTTTCAACATTATTTTAAAATTCCTTGGTTTCTCCTATAAAATATATTTTGCTTCCTTTTTTTAAATTTCCTGTTTTGCTTCTCAAAGGTCAGACTAGTTCCTCGACTGGTAGGACTACAATATCTGCAACAAGATGTATGTTTTCTATAATTGCTTTAAACAGGGAAACACCAATGCTCTAATCAAAATGACCATTCAATCTAAACTGAAAACTATTTTTCCAGCAGAACATATAGTGTTAACAAACAACATCATTAAGGTTGTAATGAAATGGATCATTTAAAGTAGCTAATAGGAATGACAATGTTGGTTGTACTGCTCCTAATCTAATTGCCAAGAAGAGAGTCTCCATAGATTTACCAGCTGAAATAAACTTTCCACTTGGGCAGCTAAACTATACTGAAACACAGCCTACTCAATCATTGCTGACACTCTCACCATCAATGCCAATCATTGCTGCTCAATCAGTTGTGTCATGAACAGCCATTGATTTCAAGATGGCTAACCTGATTGGATACCACGAAATGGGCCAGCTGCTTAGTGCTTACACATATGGTCATACTTTGCTTATTGGTGGAAAGCTTAGTACATTTCAGAGATGTAACTTGTGAACCGACTTGACTGTTCAAAATTGTAATGCCATTTCCTGAGTAAAGAGAGGTCATTTCGCTTGAAAAGAAAACTTTTTGAAAGCTAGAGTGGATAAATAAAGTTATGCCACTTTCAATTTCATTATTTTCAGTGGCTTTTATAAAAAGGGAAACATATTTGAAGAGTTTTAGATGTACAGAAGAATTTTGATGAAAGTGCAGAGCTCTTATTTATCCCACACCAGGTTTCAATTATTACATTAGTGTGGCACATTTATTATAATTAATAAACCGGTATTGATACATTATTATTAACTAAAGCCCATGCTTCATTCATATCCCCTTAGTTTTTACCTAATGTCCTTTTACTGTTGCAGGATCCCATTTAGTATCCGTCTCTCCTTAGGTTCATCTTGGCTGTAGCAGTTTTTCAGACTTCCTATGTTTTTGATGAACTTGACAGTTTTGAGAAGTATTAGGCAGGTGTTTCATAGACTGTCTCTCAGTTGGGATGGGACTGATGTTTTTCTTATGATTGCATGAGCTATGTATTCTTGGGAGGCAGGCCAAAGATTACGGGCTATTTTCATCACCGCGCGTGAAGGGTGGGTGCATAGCCTCGATGTGTTTATTACCAATGATAAAACCATGGTCACCTTGCCGGGTAGTGTTTGTCAGTTTTTTTCACTGAAAAGTTGCATTTTTCCTGCCTTTTTGCTTTTTCTACACTGTACTCTTTGAAAAGATGTCAGTGTGCACAGCCCACACTGAAGGAGTGTGGCACTAACGCCACCTCCCCAAGGAAGGAACAATTACATAAACAATTTGGAATTTTTCTGCATGGAGGATTCATCTGTTCTCCTCATTCACTTATTTATTTTATCATTTATTTATATGAGTATGAGCTCATATATATTTTTTCAATCTGATCATTCAATTGTACACATGTAAAGAGAAAACTGACTAATTGATACTAAAATTGGAGAACATGGGAACACTTTGCAAGATAAGTAATTGCAACAGAGATGTAAAACTTCAGTGTGATTTTTATCATTTTGAATATTTTTCTTAGTAATAAATAGGATTTTTGAAAAAAATACACAAAATATCTTCCAATTTACTTAACTGGCTATAAAAAATTGCAGTGATGCATAAATTCCATTTTGCTGAAAGGGATTATTTCTTCACAGAGTTATCCTTAACCTCTTCAACTCTTCTGTATTCATTTTAGGTTTTGATAGCACCTAATTTTTTAGGAAATGGAATTTATGAAGTAATATTTTTGGCAAGATAACATATAAAAGCATACAAATCTTTTAAATTTATGGTAGTCTATCTTTAAATATTTGACAAAAGTGGTAAGCAAAAAATACTTTTGAGCCCTGTAAGAATGAAAAAGGAAGAACATTTTTAGTGAAACACTTCATAATCAAATATCCTGTCATAATACCTTAGAGATTAATGTTGATAATCATCAGTAAACATTTTTTTGTGAAAAGACTCAAGTCGTGAAATAACTCAAGCATAGTTCTAGTAAATTGTAACAATACAGAATCCTATGAAATAAGGAAAAAAAACCTTCCCAATTTTACTCCCATTCTCTAAGGTTAATATTTTTTTAAATTTTTGCTTTTAGTTCTTGTATGGATTTTCAGCAAACTTGGATGGGTATATTTTAATGTTACTTCTGGGTAAATCAAAAGTGGCAGGATTTATTGCTTCACACTGTGAACGATAAGGAATTAAGCATACTTTAATTAACTCCTCCCCGCTGCTCAGGCAGAGATTTGGTTTTCCTATTGTTACTTGTTCCCTAATAATAATAATACATGCAAACATGCATTTCAACTTTATCTGTGTTTATTCCCCAATAAGATAGCCATGTATCTGGAACTTCTATACTTCTCCTCTCCTGTTCTTTTCATTCCTATCTCTTGACTGTTTTCAGAGATACAATCAGTTTAGGTTTCAAGGCTACAGCATTTATTAATTAGCCTAAAATTGTAGGCAAAACTTTGATAACCTGTGTTTGTAGATTAATTATAATAATTAAAAATGCATGAGGATCATTATTAATATTAAGATCATTTGATCATTATTTACATTCATACCAAGTACTGTTTGACTTGTAAAACATGAAACATGATATTTGTCATTAAATGTGTGCCATTCAATAAAGAAAGTGCTAAATGCCAAGTTCAAATAAATTCTTAAACTAATAATTCAATAAAATCACATGGTGTTTTTATTTGCTTGGTAATAGTATTGTGTTTTTATTGTACAACTTTTTATTTTACCTTGAGGAGTTCTTAACTGTCTTTCCAGCTTTTCTTGTTTGTGTATGACAGAATTCGCATAGACTGGTCTTTTATTTTGTAATTATAGATGTGGATACACTTCTCAGAGTTTTCCAGATGCATCTATCAAACTTTGATTCTAATTTGAACCAAATGCTTTTTTCATTTATCTATATCAATATCTCTGTCTACATCTATCTATATTTATCATGTCTTTATCTATCTAATCTATATATATCTATCCACTATTTTAAAAACCTAATTCATAAAGATAAAAGTTAAAAAGTCAACTGTAATTCTATTCTATCAATCATAAGTTGCCATCAATCATAACTAACATTTCAATATGTATACCTGTTTCCACATATTCTGATTGCATATTCTGAGACATAAGAATAGATATTGATATAAGAATATCAATAGAGATGTATAAAATATCAATTGATATAAAAGATTATACTATAAATGTTATATTTAAAAGTACATATATATTACTTACTTGAATTTAATAAAAAGTGCTTTAATTGAGTGGATTCTGGGAAGATGATGGAAGTGGCAACATAATTTTTGGAACTTTCTGAATTCACACACACACACACACACTCACACACACAAAATTAACAGGTGATTCTAGCCACCAAGAGTCACAGACCATGACATCAGAAAAATTAATTTATTAGCAATGGACTAAGTAGATAGAAAGTGGAAGAGCTGGAGACAGAAAGACTAGTTAAGAAGCTATTGAGAGAGAGAGTTAAACCAATAGAGCTAGCATTGAGATAGTGGCTGCAAAAATGGGGTGTGACAGAACAAAATAAGCACCCAGCAAGTGTTTAATGACTTTTTGAAAGCAAAGTCAGTGAAAGTTCCATCTAACTGAATACAGGAGGTGAAGGAGATTGAAGCATTGGTACCAGTCATACCGTCTCAGTTGGCCCTGTTACAGAAAAGAAATATTTTGGCAGGAAATGCTTCCTCATAAAAGCAAAGCCCATCAGTTTCAGTGAAACATTTCTGTTAATAACTTGTCAGAGGGAAATGGTGTGGATGTTAGGTATCCATGCCAGCATGTGCCAGCTTCTCACTTCTCAGAATATTTTGCCAAGGTATGGATGTAGCATGATTTCAGACTTTCACAGGCAAAGGAAAATGACTGAAAAAGGATTAAGAAAATATAGGCCACCACACTTTTATTTCAATATGAAATCCAGAATCAGCCACTTCATTTCATCTATGAAAATTATCCACATTAAATTAAATTGACAGTCAATGAACACTTAGCAACTTTTCTGTCTATCTATATTGTTTTTGGCAGTAGGGATCCACCCTGTGCAGCTTGTTTTGATTAAGATATGAGAACTTTTTAACAATAACATATTTTACTGCCGTCTGCTGGAATATGGTCAAAATTACTCTAGAAATCTGAATTGACTATGAATGTGAATGATGCATCCCAGAGCTGTTGGAAGCAGAACTCACACCACTGTCAGCTCAAGTTCTGAGAAGGATATGCATATATAATAAGCATTCCTTCCTAGTATACAGAGCCTTAAACTTCCCATGACCTAGGACATGTGTCCCCACCTACAGGTTTAATTCTACTCCAAGAGAGTCTCTCATTAACCACAATTGGGATAGTTGTTTTTTGTTTTGTTTTGTTTTGCTTTTATTCATGCTGTATTCTATTATGGCCAGGAAACAGATTCACAGGATGAGAACGTAATTACAGAAACCCAGCCCTATTTCAGAGGGAGTGTTAAAACACACACAGACACAACCAAAACAGGTTCTTTGAAACAAAGTTAGTGCCAGTGTAAGTGAAGTTGCCCTGAGTCTGCTGTGCCACCTTTCTGTGACTCCCGGCTGCTGGGCATGAGCAGTGCTAGGCATTGGGCAAGAAGCTGAGGTCATAGATGAAGGTCAAGGTACTCCAACATTAGTCAGTGTCTTCAAAACTTAAAGTATTGGAAAACCTTCCTCAAATAAAATATTATATAAAAGACCAATGGAGAAACAGATACAGGGATAATTTCCTGGGTAAAGAAGATGTAGAATAGGGGAGCAAAGTCTTGTCTGCTCAATCCATGATGCTCCCTTTCCCACCTGCACTGAAACCCTGTTCTTGCAAAGGCACTGACATAGCCCCCAGGAATGGTATAGAAACTTCTGCAAACCTCATTTTTCTTTCAATTATTTTACTAATCCAGTGTATTCATAATTTATATCTTGAATGGATAAATTGAGAATATATACTTGTAAAATAATCTCTAAACCGAGCATAAAGTTTCATAGAATAAGTGGTTTCCCTCCTTATTCTAGATCAGAGCATCTATGAAATAACTAATTTGAAACTGAAGGCACAGGTATCAGATTAGAAAAAGCCTTAGGGAAAAATGACAAAAACTAACAATGCAAGAAAAAATACAGAGATTTTCAAAAGGGCTAGGCAAACTGAAATAAGTAAAGAACATAGGTAAACTAGTGTGCATAATTAATTAACCTTTGGACAGATTAAGCATAGAGTAGTACATGTGTCCCCATTTGCTTGCAAGATTCCAAAATTACATTTAAAATTATATTTTTATGTTTGATATAGAGATATTGCTGCATATTAATATACTACCATCACATTGGAAGTGGAGCTATTATATTACTATTACATTTTCAGTGTCCTGAAATGTAACTAGCCTGGGAGAATTGCCATCTTTCAAAAAAAAAAAATGCTAGAAACCCACCCATTGTACGAATCTGAACTGTGGCTCCTACTCTAAATTTAAAGTCAAATCTGTAGCCCTAAAGATACAAGAGAGAGAAATTTTGGTGAGAGAAGAGAATAGAGTTGTGGCTTATAATGGAGAAATTATGTGATTACAACTCAGAGTAGGGGGAAAAGAAGAATTGAGTAAGTGTGTCTTGGTTTGCCAAGGCTGTTTCTCTGGAGAACCCTAGATAATACAGCATCTTTTTAATTTGTTCATTTCCAAACCTGGAGGAGACTTGGTTCTTTCTAGGATATTTAGCCATACATACAAGTAAAAAATTGTTCACATTCATTTTTTGTCACATTCACCATTGAAAGGAATCACATGGAGGCCATTTTTGTCTTTCTCCTATTTCATATTTATTCCATATGCTGTAATAGATATTGCCATGACTACTAATTTATTGTAATTGACTCAAAATAGCCATGAGGTTAATATTTCTCAGGTGTAAGGAGTACAGTTATAGATAACAAAGACCTATTAACTAGTGGATGACTTTGAGATTTGAATACAGGGATCTTGATGTCATAACTTAAAGCCCTTCAATGACACCCAACATCTTAGTGTCTGGCTTCTCTATCAACCAGAAATCTCTAGAATATCTCTATTTTTCTATACAGTATGTTTACATCTATGGATGCATGTAAATATAAACACACACATACACTCACAAATCTCACCATTTACAGATAAATTTTATTTTTTAATCTTAAACTATATCTCATAGATTCTTGTGTTGGCTGAGTACTAAAAGACACTGCTTTGAGAGTGGGGTAGGTGAAATATAAAAGTCAGTCTTAATTAGTAGCATGTGTTTCTCTTCATATAACTACTTATTTAATTGTGACTCAGGTTAGTTGTTGAAAAGAAGAGAAAGGAATTTTTAGAGGTTTAGTGAGGATAAAAAAGGAAGTGATATGAGGTAGTCAGACAGAAAAGAAGGATTTAAATAGAAGAAAATAAATATTTAAAACAAATGTTTATTAATTTAGATGTATAGTATGCAATGTAACCAGTCCTTCTCTATCACTGCAGCAAAATACTTTTTCTTGACAATGCATTAAAGAATCTAATTTATTTTGAGCCTGAGTCAGATTGTCAAGTTTTCATTTTGAGCAGGAACCAAGATTGGTCAAGAGGAAAATATGAAGTGAGAAATTTTCTCTATCTATCAGTCATCTGCCTATCTAACCTATCTACACTATATATCCTTTAAATTCTTTTAGGATCAAGGTAAAACAAACATTTATTCACATATGTGTACAAACAATAAAAGATAAACAATAGATCATTACAGTAGAAACTAGAGCTATTTATTCTCCAACCAATTGGATTATACTGAGTAAAATTGATTAAAAACTTTATGAATAAAGTACCAATGAATTTTAATTATGAATAACTTAACATTTAAAGATATCAATTTTCATGAATTATTTTGATATTTCTCCTCTGATTTACACTTGAATCACTTCTAAAATAAAACTTTTTATCTCATTTACTATATAGGTCAAAGAAGGTGGAAGTTTATACCTTAGGAAATATAATAGTTTTAATTTAGGATAAATCAGTAAGTAAGAAAACACATTCCTTACGCAACACATATGAAAAGTTTATATAGATTTTTTCAGATGAAAGGAAATATGCAAAAAATTCCAAATGCAAAGTTTAACTTATTTTTATCATCAATTCTACAAGTTATTTCCATTACACTATTTAAGTGCTTAATATGTTAACACTTTAAGTTAAGTGTCTCAAATGTGCATTTAATTTAGGTTTAATAACACAGTTTTTGCTTATGAAAACTAAGTCAATTATTGAAAGCATTTGCCAAGGTTTAGCAATTACTTAAGAGCTGAATTTACTATAAACTAATTAGCTCAAATGGAGTGTTCATGAAAGCAGATTTAGAACAACTTTACATATTGATATGGAGGGAAAATGTTTAATACTACTACAGATGAAAACATTCAAATTTATTTGATTTGGAGAGCTTTGTCCTTTCAACAAAGGAAGCACACATATTTTTCAAGTGGATTTTAAACATTTTTATTGTACAGTATTGCCATATTTATAGCTAGAATTTTAAATGAAATAAGAATGTAAAACTTGATTGAAATGCTATAAAAAATTAAGGGGTTCTTCTTTCTCTCCCTCTCTCTTTTTTTTGGTATGGCAGGCTCCAGAAATCGAACCTGGGTCTTAGACATGGCAGGCGAGAATTCGGCAACTGAGCCACCATTGCACCTCCCTTTATTTTGTTTTTATTTATGTTTTAAGCTTTCTTATTTGCATGACATCATTTATGCAAATACTATAGAGTTTATGTGTATATACAGGCTATGTAATGAGATGAAACAAAATAAAGATTTGTATACTCATGCCTTTGTTTAAAACTAGAGCACTACAAAGAGGGTTGAATTCGGTGTGCGTTAACTGATCATATTGTCCACATTTCTTCTCAGAGGTAACCACTATTCTGTATCTTGGGTTATTCATTTCATTATTTTTCTCTATAGTTTTCCAATATACATACACACAGCCACACATCTAATTAATGTGTTATTTGGTTTTGCTTTGTTTAAACTTTATAATTTAACTCTGCATTCTTCTCTAACTTGATTTTTAGTTAATCATGTATTTTTGAGATACTTGTAGAAACACTAGCAGATGCTTGTAGCAATTCTTTTCTTTTTCATTACAAAGTAATGTTTTATTATATAAATATTCAGTTATCTTATATTCCTCCTCCTAATGATGGATATTTTCTGATTCCATTGTTTTCTATAATGAACAATGTTGTTATGCATGCTATTATACAGGTGCCCTGTCACACATGTGTAAGAATTCCTCAAGGCGACATGTCGAAGAGTGGGGAAGGTCATCACATCCCATGCATGTTGTTAACTTTACTAGTAACTACCAGATTGTTTCCAAAATGGTGGTTCTACCAGAAGCTTATATGAATTTTCATTGTTTCAAATTATCACATACATGGTAAATGTCAGACATTTTATATTTTCCTTTAATCTAGAGAGAATAAAATCATATTCCATTGTGGTTTTCATGTTCACTGTAATGATTTGTAATAAAATTGAACATGTTATTTTCATGTTATAGAGGCTCCATATGTCATTTCTTCTTTGAAATGCTTGTTTATTTCTTGTCCCTATTTTAGTATTATATACTTTTTCCACCTTATTAGCTTTAGAGCTGCTTTAATATACTTATAGTACTCTTGTATTGTTTATATATATGATACATATCTTCTCCCACAGTATTATTTCTCTAAGAATGTGGCTTAATTTTATTTGTCAGGTATGTTCTATCAGATATTAATATTTTGCAAAAAATATTTGATTCTTTTAAAACATCTAATAAGTAATTTATCTAAACAAAAAGCAATGTATATTTATAGTTGTTGGAAGCAATGTTATACGCATTCTTTAAATCAATAATAATAATTGTATATAGAAATATCTTCTATGTTCTTACATACTTGTGGCCTTGTTTTAGTTTTGCAATATTTATCAACCACTAAGAGGATGCTATTTTTTGAAACTCCTACTAATCAGGTGGATGTGTCAATTTTTCTTTATAATTATGCTAATTAACATAAATTATATATCTTAATTCTATAAATTTAATTTATAAATTCAATTTGATTCCAATAAAATAGCTAACATATTCTTTTTTCTTGGAAAATCACAAACTGCAGTGTACATTTAAAATTAAAATTACAAACTATAGTTCATATTTAAAATAAGTAGGAGTGGTGTCATCAACATGGCAAAGTAAGACATTCCCTGGAAAAGTCTCTCCTTAGAATAAAAAAATAAAAGGACTAATCTCACTTGATTAGAACTCTGGAGAATGATAGACATTGGAGAAGGATTCTACAAACACTGAATCAAATAAAAAGAAAAATAATTTCCAAAATCAAGGAAATTTCTGTCATGGACTGGCCATCCCTGAACCACCTTCCCCTTCACTTAGTCATGCACAGCTTGGGAGTTGCATGGGGGCAGCATGGCCTGGGTCCATCCTGCCACAAATCCAGATTATAGAGCCACCCTTAGCAGTGAGTTAGAATCCCTACATATCCAGGCATGGGGACTCAAATCCACAGAGACCAGGGTAGAATGCAAGCTGCTGAGGTATGCTGCATGCAAAAGACCCCTTGGGCTGGGTGGGTAGACCACTGTAAAACTGTTCACAAGAGGTGTACTTGCTCCATCTAGTCACCTCAATAAATCCCCTAAATAAATTCAACATGAAGGAATAATAAAATAATAAAATAAATTTCCATGAAGGAAAATATGGATATATAGGTAAAGGATATTAAGAAGATAATGTGATAAGGTTAAGAAGAATTTCAAAATTTAAAGAGAAACATAACAGAAATAACAAGGATGCAAGTCTTAATAATGGAAATTAAAACTATACTAGAAGCATACAACAGCAGATCTGAAAAAGCAAAAGAAAAAATCAGCAAACTAAAAGATAGGAAAATTTAAATCCTACAGTCAGACAAGCAGATAGGGAAGAAATATAAAAAATTGAGCAGTGTCTTGGGGATTTAACTGACAGCATGAAGCACGCAAGTATACATGTCATAAATGTTCCAGAAGGAGAAGAGAAGGGGAAAGGAGCAGAAAGAATGTTTGAGGAAATAATGCTTGGAAATTTCCCAACTCTCATGAAAGACACAAAAATACATGTCCAAGAAATGTGCCCAAACAAAATGAATACTAATAGACCAAATCTGAAACATGTACTAATCAGAATTTCAAATGTCAAAAAAGGAATGAATTATGAAAGCAGTAAGGGAAAAGTGATTTGTAACATACAAGTGATCTTAATAAGGCTATTGCTGACATCTCATCAGAAGCTATGCAGGCAAGAAGGCAGTGGCATGAGATATTTAAGGCACTGAAAGAGAAAAACTGCTAGTCAACCTACACTGACTCTATGAGAAACAGAAAATCTCAACAGACAAATTACAAGTAAAGATAGTGAATCAATCATCAAAAATTCTTCCCCCCCCAAAAAAAATGCCCAGGACCAGATGACTCCATAGATGAATTCTATCAATCATTCCAAGAAGAATTGATAAAAGATAAAAGTAATAACCAATCTCCCTTCATATACCAGAATTTATGTATGAGTCAGTTTTTAATGTAAAAAGGTAATTAAAGAAGCCCTAGAAAGAAATTTGAGTAATTTTCTCATTTTTATTTCTTGTTTTTTTTTTTGGCATGGACAGGCACTGGGAATCGAACCCAGGTCTACAGCATGGCAGGTGAGAATTTTGACCCCTAGCCATTGTTGCACTGCCCTATTTTTTACAATCTTGTAGTTGGAAGTTCAATTATGCCACAGACTACAGAAGCAAAAGTTATACATGAAAAGGTGGATTAGTTAAAGTAGAGAAAATTTAAAAAGTCATGCATTCCATTTCTACATTAGGCAATAAAGGGCTAATCTCCCAAATCTGAAAATTAGTAAAGGAGTTACAGGCACACTGTCTTTTCCTCTCTGACTTCTTTGAAGGATTTGTTTTTATTGCTCTGTAATTTTATGAAATATTTCTAGGGTGATTTTATTTATTGATTTTATATATCTATAATTTTGGATTTCATTTGGCCCCATGATTTATTTTTGTTTCTCCTGTTACCTACTTCTGGAATTGTGATTAGATATATATTAAAGTCACACTTCTTATCCCTGTTCCTCTTTTGTTTTGTGTCTCAAATTCTTTAATGGAGATTCATTCCAATGAAATTAAAGCATTCAGTTGGTCCTTATCTCAACTAAAAATAATATTCTCAAGAGAGCCACATCCACAGGAATTCAGATTAAGATTAAGAACATGTATAATACATAATTCAATCTACCACAACCTGTCTTTTGGACCCTAAAAGGACATGTTCTCCCCACATGCAAAGAAAATCATTCATTCCATCACAAGCTCTCTAAAACCTTAAGTCACTTAGTAACAATTCTAAGTTCAAAGATTTACCAAAGTGACTTTTGGGTTGATCTATAGGGGACAAATTCCTCTTCATCACAGTCACCTTGAGTCTTTGCTGAAAGCAAAAATTCAGGTGTATAGAATGAAGTTTTCGTGGGCCAGACAAAGACCAAGTATTCAGAGTACAAGCCAAACAATATACAAAGATCATAGTAAACTGGAAGAGGCGTGAGTTCTTAACTAGCCAGAATAGATAGACATCTTGAAAATGCTGGGGCCTTATAGTAAAGCTAAATTCACCCTAGAAAAACATAAAATTAGGACTCAAGAGGATCAAGCTGAGCTGTACATCAATTAACTCTGCCACACAAACAAAAATTTTTCAACACTCTTTAGAAGACAATAAAATCCAGACATTTCACAACATAATTTTCACAATAATTCTAGCATCTAATAAAACATTGTTAGAATTCAAAAGAAGCAGAGAAACATGTTTTTTTTCACCCAGAGAATAGCAAATCAATAGGAGTTCCCAAAATTTTAGAGATGATAGAATCATCAGAAAAGACTTGACAACAACTATAATGAATGACTTAAGCTGACATAAGGCATAGAAAATCTAAAGCTGACACGAGGCATAAAAAGTCTGAATAGTCTCTATCTGTTCATAACTTTAAAATAACCCCCTAAAGAAATAAATTCCAGGTTCAGGTGGCTTCCCTGGTGATTTTTCCTAAACAGTGAAGAGAAAAAAAATAATAACAATGACAAAGAAAATAGAAGAGGAGGAAGCGCTTTTCAACTCATTTGATGGAGTCAGAAATAAACTACTTCCAAAGCCAAAGACATTATGAGAATAGGAATCTACAAAAAATGCTTTGCAAAATACTATCAAATCAAATGAAGCAATGTATAAAAATGATGATATATTTTGCAGAAATGGAGTTTACTCTAATGCCACTTGAGTGAGACTTGTGTGTGGATTTTCAGGGAAATTTAAAAATTTTTTATTTTCTGTTGCTCTAAAAACCAATGCAAAAAACAAAACCTAGTGCAGTAGTCAAATATCTACATTAACATATTCTTTGAATTGGTTTTATTTTTTGCTTTTCCTAGTTTACAAGCTGAGATATTGTCTTTGAAAAATGTTTTCTTTATGCTAGTGAATCTGCTATTAGAAATCCCTTTTGGTTTTAACCCCAGGCTAGGTTTCTTTTCCCCTAAGGGGTCTTTTAGACCTGTGCCTCTGGTCTGAGGTGCAGAAACAGATAAACACCCATGGAAAATGTTCCCACAGCTGGTTCTTACCATAGTTAATTGTGGTTTCTACCTTGTGATTTCTGGCCTTTGAGTAATTAATACACTTTCTTACTATTTCAAAGATGCAGAAAATATGTTTTAATTACTTCACTCAGCATTTTTAAGTAAACTGTCTTGGGAAGGGTTACAGTGACTAACTTGTCTGCTACTTTGTCAAGAAATGCCATTTTTCTTGATTTTTAAATAGATTTCATCTCCAGTGCTAATTTGAAGATAAAAAGATCTTAAAATTAAAAATCAAAGAAGGGGGTGGGCCACGGTGGCTCAGCAGGCAAAGACGCTTGCCTGCCATGCCAGAGGACCCGGGTTCATTTCCTGGTGCCTGCCCATGTAAAATAAATAAATAAATAAATAAATAAATAAAAATCAAAGAAGGTATAGCTTCAATTTCATTTCTATCTGTTTAGCATTTTGCTTAATTAATGTATGATTAAATTTGAGGACTTACACTATGAGATATTAAGACTTATAAGACATAGTAATGTAGACATTTTGTTATAGATACAGAGACAAACAGGCTGTTGGGCCATGATAAAGAGACACAAACAGATATTTGCATATATGAAGACTTTATTTGTGACAAAGTTGAAGTTGGAGAGAAGTGAGGAATAGAAAGTTTCTATAAATGGTTCAGGGTCAATTGAATATATGCATGTTTGTGTGCGTGTGTGTGTGTGTACATACACACAAATGAATCAATCCTCCCTCACACCTAACACAAAATTAATTCCAGGTAGATAGGAAATCTAAATTTATAAGGTCCTAATCTAAATTTATTAGGAAAGCTTTTAGGAAAATAAGAGAAGGAAATATTTTCATAACATGGAGGAATCAACTAGGACTCAAAATCAACTAAACATAAATAAAATGAGTGATAAATTGAACTATTTAAAACCATTTATGTTCATCAAACTACACCATGAAGAGACTGTAAAGGGAGATCACAGACAGAAAAAATATTTGGAATTAATATAATCTACAAAAGTCTTATGTCCAGATTACATAAAGTACTCCCAAAAATCGATAAGAAAGACAACCTAAAGAAAAATAAAAAAATATTAGAGTAGACAATTCATAAAGGAGGAATTGTTAAAACTTTTTTCAACAAATATAATACACACAGCAGAATGGATAAAATTCAAAAGGACTCATGATAGCAAGTGTTCTGGTTTTTTTGGCACTCAAGCAAATACTATGCAATGGATTGGCTTAAAATAGGAATTTATTAGCTCATGGTTTTGAGAGCAAGAGAAAATCCAAATCAAGGTGTTATCAAGGCAATGCTTTCTCCCCTAAGACTGTGGTATTTGGTGCTAGCTGCTGAGAATCCTTGATCCTTTACCTGTCACATGACAAGACACATGACAGCTTCTTCTGGCCCTAGCCTCTTCTCTTCCAGGTTCCATTGATTTTAACTTCTGGCTGCTCCTTCTAAGACTTTCTCTCTGCCCGAGGGAGCAGCCAGAAACTGAAAGTCAATAAAGGGAAAAGCCAGGAGAGGCAACCTGTGCATTGCCATGTGACAGAAAAGCCAGAGACTAACTAGTGAAAGGGGATTTTTTCCCCATATGGGTGTAGTCATCTGTTAATTTTTGATGATTTTAAATGTGTTGTAATATTCTATCTTAGACTTAAGACTCGATGTGAACTCTCATATTGCAACTCTTTTCCTAATGTCATTCCAGCTCGGACACATTTATCAGTTTTTCAATAATATATAAACACAGTTAAAATCTACAATTTTTTCCTCATCAAAAAGATTTAAAAAGAAAAAAAAGTTTGACTCTAATTCCTTTAATCATAAGAGAAAGACTTCCTTGGTGTCTGGTACTATTGTTTTCTCTGGATGAGAGTTAATCAGAGATTATTTTCTTATAATTTGGATGGGGAAGTTCTCAGCAGTCCCACTCCTTTCCTATGTGGTAACAAAACTGCCTCATTTCTGGGGTATATCTTGTGCAGCAGAAAATATACTGTCCTTCCCTCATTGGTTGCATAATTCTATTTCATGTTCGTGTGGAATCCTTGACCCCCAAAATTTTACCTGTTCTTCCTCAGAGGCCATTGAAGTTTGCTTATAGCCTTCTCCCAGAATCAATGTATCTTTTTCAATGTTTTGTGGTTGAAAGGGTTTTCTATCCCTCCACCATAGGCAGAAAGATTTTGCTTCTACCAAGCTCCCCAAAACAGTGAATTATTTCTTGGGCCCGGGGCAAGGCTGTGTTTTGCCCCTTGTGCATTAGCATAATGCTTTTGTTCTGGGGAAGGGAGCAGCATTGCATTCCTGTCATCCAGCATCCAGCAGCAAATATTCAACATGTGTACATCTCTGCCAACAAGGATGCTTATCTCTGTCCTGCGTGAGCACCTGGATGATGTCTATGGAAAAGAAACAGAGTGATTATGAACTCCACTATGTCTGTGGCTTCAAGTTATTCTTAACTGACAGACTAGCCCACTTTTGGCCTTTAAGATCTCATTACAATTTTATCTCATGTCTTCTTATCCACTTTTATGTTGGTTACCTCTTCTCTCTGTACTTTGTCAAAGGAGAAACCATTTATGTCTTTCCTTGGAAGACTTATCACTCTTTGTAATATGGCTCATTTAGTTGTCTTACAACCTCAGTTACCTGATATGTCAAAAAACTTATGGTTTTGGAAATTATGACTTTTTCTCATTGTTAGGATGTGAGTGACATTCATTTTCAGCTCTCAACATTCAAAGCCAAAGTGGAACTCTTTTAGAAGATTCCTTTTAGTTTCTGTGTGACGATTGAATTTTCTTGAGACAAAGAAGATAATAAAGATTAATTTTACTCTGAATTAGTTCAAATATAGTTCTGGGATGCCATTTTTAAAAATCCAAAGAATCACATGATATCAAATAAGGTAGAAATCTACTTTTACCATTTTAAACCTAAGCAGTCCAGAGCACTTGTGGTGGCTCCATAGCATTGGGGAATCAGATGCCATTTATCTTCCTGAACCATTGCCATGAACTTTTGATTCTTAACTCTTAAAGAAAATGTCTATTCTCTCTTTTTTGATCAAATATGGTCTATCTCTTTAAGCCAACTCGGCAAGTGAACTCACTGGGTCATGACTGGAGGACACTACTTGAACATGACTCCCAGGGGTGTAAATCTCCCAGGCAATGTGGGACATGACTCCTGGAAATGAGCCTGGCCCTGGCATTATGGGAGTGGGAAAGTCTTCTTGACCAAAAGGAGGAAGAAAAATGAAAAAAATAAAGTTTCAGTGGCTGAGAGATTTCGGAAGAGTTGAGAGGTCATTATAGAGGTTATTTTTATGTAGTATATAGATATTTATTTTCAATTTTTGGTGTATTGGAGTAGCTAGAGGAAACTACCTGAAACTATTGAACTGCAATATGATAATCTTGATTCTTGAAGGTGATTGTAAAAGTTTTAAGGTGTGACCTTGTGATTGTAAAAACCTTGCGACTGACACTCCCTTTATCCACTATATGGACAGATGAGTAAGAAAAAAAGACAAAAATAAATAAATAATGGGGGAGTATGGGATGTTTTGGGTGTTCTTTTTTACTTTTGTTTTTATTTTTATTTTCATTTTTTTGGAGTAATGTTATTGTGATGGTGAATACTGTGAGCAACTGATTGTATGCTTTTGATGATTATTTGATATGACTATATAATCTCAATAAAATTTCATAAAATATGCATGTTCTAAGGGATGGGGACATTATTCTGAGACAAGTGAGAATCCATATACCCTTGTAACTGAATACAGATGAACGAAAGCATGGATGTAGGAGGAAAATGTAGTCATCACAATTATCTGTCCTTTGGCTAGCTAAATATCCCAAGTCATCCTTTTTTCCACACATGGAAAGTATTCATAAATATCCAAGGGAGATACTGTCAGAGCCCTACATAATAACTACATTTGGTTCTAAGTCAAACATATATCCTGTCACAATCTGGTGACCAATAAACTAAAAGAAAAATTATATACACTTGAGCCAATTGAATATATATTAATGGAGTAGGAACATGAGTGTTAAATTTTAAAAGATCTGTTTCAAAAAGGTAAGAAAAGAGAACAGTGGCCACTGTACCATAGCAAAATTAAAAGCCTCTGCAGAAATATTCTGCCCAATAATAGAATAAATCCCTTATATAGATACAAAAAGAACATCCTTTTTTATTGTGCCTCTTGGTACATTAGTTTGTTCTTGGAGAGATACTTCCTTGTCTATCTTTTTCTGAGGCCATTATCTGTAATGCTATCAGAGAGTATGTCCTCTTCATTTTCACACAACTTTGACAATTTCCTGCCGGTGCACCTTTTGAGACAAAAGAGTGGCCTTTAGAGTCAAACCATCAGGGGCTTTTGTAGGTCAGACTTATATTTTCTTTACTAATATAATTTTCCCAAAATCTTGTGATTTTGACCTCTTTGCTTCTACTCCTTTATATGTACCTGCAACATTAAAAGGGCCCATTTTGACATAGTTCTTAAGTCTGAATTTTTGCCTCTTCAATTTACTTGTCTTTGTGCATGGCCCACCCACCCCAAACTCAATTTCATGACAGTTATCTTATGGGTATCAGAAACAGCAGGTTGGGGGAAAGAAACATCCATAAACTGAGAACAGATATTGTGGATGGTTGGGACCTAAGAATCTTTGTCCCAGACACAAGAGCAGTGGTTGAGGTTTGAGAAGATACTGCATTGGACAAAGATGATATATGGTGAGATTGAGACAAGAGGAAAGATCTGATACATATTCTAAAGATAATGCAGTATCTTTGGAAATAAAACAGATAAAATGTTCAATAGATTGAATATTTAAAGAGAGAAAAGTGAGAAAGTGATGATGATATCTAGTGCTTCAGTGAGAATAATTGTTTAGAGTGATGTTCTATTTATAGAAAGAAGAATATTTGAAATGGAAAAATATATACTGTGAGAAAGAATGTCATATTGGAAAATTTTTACTTGGACTTTGGGATTTTCCCATTGAATTCTTTTTAGATTTATTTTAACAGTACTTTAATTAACAACTGAAAGCATAATTAATTACACTTTTTTAAAGGTGTTTTTGGACTTTGAGATCAAGTTTAAGGTATGATATGCTTTCATCAATTTTTTCAAACTTAAAGTTGAGCTTCTTTATTTTTCTATTTTCTATTCTCATGTATCAACACTCACTCATTGCCTATGTTATCACAGTTTTTTTCCTAAAAATGAAATTTTAAAAGGTCCCTCATTCTGTTATAATCAGCCAGTTAAAATGCCATTGATATGCACAGAAGACTTTGGTTTTTCTATTCCAAAAATGTCTACCTGACCTTTGATGATGGCAGTAAGAAAAGTCATCACTGGATAGATACAAAATGTACTCAGTGTTTTTAGCAGAAATCTGCTAGAACTCCTCATTTAGGGACACAATTAAAATTCATTATGGAAGAGTCATTGAAGGATCAGATACAATGTGACAAAAATGAAGCCTGACTTCATCCCTCGGGAGGTGATCACCTAATCTTCTTTTCTCTTTAAGCTTGCTTTCTTTCCTGTACTCCAGAAAAAAGAAACAAAACAAAACATCTCAAATCTTTAAAACTTTTTTCCATGAAAATAAAGAATAAATGAACTAATCATAGAATCATGAAACAGCAGGGGAAAATACCCTTTATAAATTATTAGTAATGAACATTTTATAATATTCTGTCATGGTTCGTTTGGGACAAAGCAATTAGAGAAAACATAGGTAGCCATTCAATCTGTGCACAAAATAATTCTCTGAAATAGAGAACTACTTATAGATTTATTTAGTATGTTTTTTCTTTTAACATTTTCAAAGGGCATTAAAATAACTTAAGAAGGGAATTTTACCCTTTAAACAAGAAAATAAGGAGACTATAAAGGGGAAAAAGAAGGATAACAAGGAAAAGTTACAAATTATAGGAAAATCTGACGGTGCCACTGTAGGTTGTTTTGAATGACAGAGTTCTCAGCCAAAGACGTCATGAAATGGTTTTAGACATTGAGTTAATAAATAATTTGTTTCTCTCAAATAATAGTAATGGTGTTTCATTTTATCTATTAGCTAATTCTAGAAGTGATTATTCTGATTTATTCATTAAGCACTTTTTAGTATTTCCTGATCTATCTTGGGAGGAATCAGGAGTTTCAATGTCAGGGATAGGATTTATTCTTTACAGTGGCCTAAATTCCCTTTTAGAAGAGTACCTTGAAAAAGGTCTAAAACAAATGCCTATCACTAGTGGAGGCAAAAAATCGCAAATGTTGTACGAGAAGAGTGTTTTTCTCAGTTGTGCTTATTTTTCAAAACAGAGGAAGCCAAAGTGTTTGATGAATCCCAGTATGTGGCAAGATGATCTTTTGGGGATACATGGGGAAAAAATTAAGCTTACATTGTATTTATTTTGTAATTTAAAAATAAGAAAGAATTATGTTCACTAATATTTAGCTTTCAAATTGACCTTGGAATCTTCACTACAACCACATATAAGTAGTTTTTGTTAGGAAAATAATATTAAAGGAATCTGAGAGACATTTGGGAGGGTCCCACAATGTGGAGGGTTAACATTGGGACTTCGCAATGAGCATTAGTTTGCTTTCAGCTTATTATAAAGTATAACATTTTACCTGAGCCTAGTTATGAGAATTGTTGATGATATTGTCACACTTTACTTTACAAACCCTCACAAATTGACTGAATGTCTTAAAAAGATCCCAATAAAGAAACCATTAACCAAAGATAATATTAATAGGACACACATAAGCAAATAATAAAAAAATTGGCAAAACTAACAATTCTTCTATTCCTAATACAAGTATTTTATCATCTACAATTTAAAATATGAACAATGAGCCAATCATATTTGATAAATTCAGCCAAAATATTTAATATGATGAATCTGTCTATTTAAATATGGGTTATATCTATGATTGTTTTAGATTAACTGAGCCCTAAGAATATATTATATAATA